>JAJIBD010038215.1:0-51194 GCA_021461705.1 Cryptotis parvus | reverse complement strand
ATTTTTTTATTTTTTAATTAAACATTTTATTATACCAGCGTGAGATATACAATGTTACAACGTTGTTCATGTTTGCAGGTTTCGGTCACATAGTGTTCCAGCACCCGCCCTCCACCAGTGCCCATTTCCACCCCACCAATGTCCCCAATTCCTCTCCCCTCCCATAGCCTGCCTTAAATGGCAGGTTCTTTATCTCTTTTTCTTTCTCCCTCTCTCTCTCCCTTCCTTCTCCTACATTGTGGGTTGCACTACATACACTTAGAAGCCATCATGTGCATTTTTTGCCTGTATTTAATGCTCAGTTCTATGTTGGTATCAGCCCTTTTGACATTTATTCACACATGTTCCTTCTCTGTCTCTACCTAACCTCTGACTCCCTCACGTTTGCGTTATTTCCACTTTTGGTAAGACCACCTGATATATTTATGTCATGCAAATAAATGCAGTCATTCTATGTCTCTCTTTCCTTCTTACTAATTTCACTCAACATGACCCTTTCCATGTCCATCCATTTATAGGCCAAATTTCATAACTTCATTTTTCCTAACAGCTGCATAGTATTCCATTGTGGAGATGTACCACAGTTTTCTTTTATCCAGTCATCAGTTCTCGGGCATACTGGTTGTTTCCAGGCTCTGGCTATTGTGAATAGTGCTGCTATGAAAATAAAATTGATTGTGTTTCCTCTATGTGTTTTTGGTTTCCCAGGGTATATTCCCAGGAGTGGTATGGCTGGGTCAAATGGGAGCTCAATTTCTAATCTTTGGAGGAATGTCCATTTTTTTTTCCAGAAAGGTTGTACAAGTCGACATTCCCACCAACAATGTATGAGAGTCACCTTTTCCCCACATCCATGCAAGCACTTGTGGCTTTTACCCTTTTGAATATGGGCCAGTCTTGTGGTGTGAGGTGATATCTCATTGTTGTTTTGATTTGCATCTCTCTGATGATTAGTGATGATGAGCATTTTCTTATATGACTTTTGGCCATTCGGATTTCTTCCTTGTCAAAGTTTCTGTTCATCTCTCCTCCCCCATTTTTTATGGGGTTGGCTGTTTTCTTCTTATATAGCTGTACCAGTGCCTGATATATCCTGTATATTAACCCTTATAAGATGGGTATTGGGTGAATATTATTTCCCATTCTGTGGACTGCCTTTGTATCTTAGTCACTGTTTCTTTTTTGAGGTGCAGAACTCTTTAGTTTCACGTATTCCGATATGTTTATGTTTTCTTCTAGTTGCTTTGTTAATGGTGTTTTACCTTTGAAGATGTCTTTAGCTTCAATGTCATGGAGGGTTTTTCCTATATTTTCTTCAACATACTTTATGGATTCAGGTCTGATATTGAGATCTTTAATCCATTTTGATCTAAAAGGGATTTACTAACACAGGTCCCAGTACACAATCCAAGAAGCAGGAAAAACCTCCAGACTCTGGGTTCCCAGCTAAGCCCCAGCCACGTGTAGGCCAAGATGGCTGCCACCACGTGTTGAGGCCCAACAGAGAATGGAGAGGATGGAGAAGCAAAATGTCAAGGGAAGCCGAAAGGGCAAAAGGGGAAAAAGAGGCTTCTTTCTTCTTGCAGCTTAATTTACAGCTAAACATCCGCCCAATCTTCCCAGCTGGGCCCTTCAGGGCTGGACTGTCTAGAGATGAAAACAGGAAAACAGCTCTATAGAAATGTAGCAACTTCAGGGAGGCCTTCTGGCTCTTTACAAGAACCCAGAGATCATTCAAAGCCTACTAGCAGAACTGGGAGGAGCTGTATGCTAAATGAAACTTCCCTGGCAGGGAGGGCCTAATGCCCTCAGGTAATTTTTCCCAGCACCTCACCTAATGTCTTGAGCCAAAATCTGCCTGGAAATGCCTTTATAGGGTAGAGAAGGGGTTTCTGAGGATGGCATGTCTCTGTACCAAAAGACTATACTAATGCCAGTTAAATATTTCTCCAAGCCTTCACAAGAGTCTCGTCTACTTCACGGTAGTTTTGTATTTTAGTTGTCTTTGAGTTATCAGGGAGCCATGCTTGCTTGCTTGGAGGCAAAACAGCATTTCTCTCTGGTCTATTTACTTAAAATCCAGAAGTGGCCATGCAAATATGCTGGTAAGATCTAGCTAGTTCCACGATGATTGTGGTAGCATGAGAGAATATTTATACCAGCCAGTACAGAATACATGGTCAGATAAACTGCCAGATTTAAACTACCCCCTATCTATAAAGTGACCTGCAGGAGGCTATCCAGGGCAGATGCTGAGGCTTTTAGGTATCCTGCAACAGTCTGTTCGTTAATTGTGAGTCTTTTTTCCATCTTCTGGTATGGATTGTAGAGAATCTTTGGAACTCATCTTCCAGATCACTAATTCTTTCTTCAGTAGCTATTATTCTGCTATGGAGGCTTTCCATTGTGTTTTTCATTTCATTTTATCTCATTTTTAATATCTGACATTTCCAAATGTAGTTTGGTCTGCATTTTTTCCTCATTTCTTCTCTCATGTCCTCTTGTATTTTATTGAGTTTGCATTCCATTGCTTCTTTTGAGTTTCTTGATCCTTAATAATTCTTTCCAAAATTCCATATGAGGAGGGTTATACAACTCATCGTTATTGTTTGGTTCATCTGGACTAGTGACTTCACTCACTGAGCTTGATGGAGTTTTGCTTTTGCTTTTTAACATTATGACTATTGTAGGTGCAAGCGTGAATCCTTGCATGACTAGATAGTACAGTTAGTAGGTGTCTGGGCTGTTTTCAGAGTTTGGGTGTGTGGCAAGGAGTATAGGAACAAAAGTTTACTGGTACCTCATGCAAGATAGATAGTAATTAGATTGTGCGGAAGCTCTAGCATCCGTGCGGTTTTGAGTTTTGGCATGTGGGTACAGGGTTCTGGCCTGTTCCCTGGTGCTGATAGGGTCCACAGAGATGCAAGGATCACACATACAGCTGTGGGAGAGAGGCTGCAATCATTCCGGGGAAGTGCAGGCCCTAAAGGGTCCGGGCAGATCCAAGGCCTTTTGCTTCGCTTTCCCATTGATGGAGTTTTCAGCTGTTCCCCAGGGCTGATTAGGTCTGCTGGAGATGAACAGATCACACACACACACACCTGTGGGGGAGGCAGAAATTGTTCCGAAGCACAGGATCCGAAGGGTCAAGGGTGGATCCAAGGCTGTTTGCCTTGGTTCCGATTGATAGATGTTCCAGCTGTTCCCCTGGGGCTGATTAGGTCCGCAGAGAAGCAAGGATCACACACACATCTGTGGGGGAGGCTGCGGGATCATTTTCTTAATATCTCTTTCTTCTCTTTTTGTTATTTGTATATAGAAAAGCCACTGATTTTTGGAATTGATTTTGTACCCTGCCACTTTACTATAGGTATCTATTATTTCTAGGAGCTTTTTGGTAGAGTTTAGTGTTCTCTAGGTATAATATCATGTCATATGCAAATAGAGATAGCTTGACTTCTTCCTTGTCTATGTTGATGTCCTTTCTTCTTGTGATTTATTCACTTACATATCCATCCAATTTCATCCGTTTTATGTGTGTGCATTTCCATATTTCAAATCTACTCATCTGTTGGGTGCCTGGCTTGCTGTTCTATGGTGATTACTATAAACAGTTTATGAGGGTTATTATTTTGCTGCACTTTAATAGTTGTTCTTGGAAGTTTTTGGTATAGCTTCGTCTCAGAAATATGAGCAGATGTCTTCTTAAAGTAAACAATAATAAAAATTTTCACATGATTTTTGATGTTGTGTGTCTTCAATAATTCCTGTTCATTTTAAGGTCTATATAAGGTAGCTTTGTAGAAAGCTCAGTAAGAAACAGTGACCTTAATTGACACTCTGAACATTTTTTATGTTCTTAAAATTATATTGGGGCCAGAGTGAGTGATAGCCCAGCAAGTAGAGTGTTTGCCTTGCACGCGGCAGACTCGGGTTTGATCCCTAGTATCCCATATGTTCCTAAGCACCGACAGACATAATCCTGAGCAAAGAGCCAGGAGTAATCCCTGAGTATTGCCGGGTGTGATCCAAAAAAAAGAAAAAAAATTATATTAAAGTTTTGTGTTGAGGAGCAGTTGGGATCCCCAATAGTATCAGGACAGAAGTTCTCTTATACCTCAAGGCCTCCAGGGAACAGATAAAAACTCACGAGTCTGGCACAGCTCCAAAAGGCTTTTAATAGTACAACAAGCTCTACCACCACAATCCAATATAATGGAAGACAACTAGTTCTGGTCAGAACTTAGACCATACACGAGGGCCCAAGTCTCCTAGTAAAGAGGAGCTCACCAAAAAGAGTCCCACCAAAGTGTATCCCACCAGAGAGAGAAAGCAGTACCTCAAGCCAGTCCCCTTATACACAAAAAAGTAATCCTAACTTCAGGGAGGGTCCTGTCAACAAAGATCAACTAAATAGCTTCTAGATAGTATGATTATAGAAGGGTGGTGCCACACCCTACTGTAGGTCTAAACAAATGATTATGCCAAGGACTAATCCCTTCTTCTGAGATGATCTCTTATGTAAAACACTGGAGAGAAAAAGAGGGGGATGGTATAAAGCAATACATCTTAATTTCATGGGCTTCATGTAATTTAGATGGTACCTACAAGGTCCTTCTTACTTATTATCTGTACCAGGGTGATTCTGAGTATCTTCTTCTCCATATACTGAAAGGGTCACACTAGCTTGCTTGAGGGAAAACTAGTATGATCCTTCCTATAATCTTAAATGATAAACTCATTGTAGCCAGGGTGGTAGTCTCCTTGTAAATTCTAACAGCCCCACACTTGAACCCCAGTGGGTCTAAAGAGGAGCTGTTCCCAAACTATATAACATAGAAGTCATAGTCAATATATAATGATAATTCAGAAATTACTCATTCAGAGTCAACATGACTTCTATAATTGCAACACCTTCCATCAATGTTTACACAGAAGAGAGATCTCCTTACCAAAACCCTGGCTTAAGACATGTGAATAGCTTAAACAGTAAGTAGATAAAACAATAAAGCTCCCAAGCTAGCTAGGCCTGTCACAAAAAAGTTTATACATGTATTCATCTTTATTTATCTATATAAGTATGTATTACTGGAAATACAGTAATGCATCTATTACTGTATTATAATACAGTAATACTGTATGGTGGGAATGTACTGCCACCTATTGGGAAATCTTTGGCACCATTGTGGCAACATGGGAAGATACCATCATTGGCGACATCAATGAAGAATACAACCGACTGGTTCAGCACCTCCAAGATTGTCTGAACAATGCAGAGAGAGAAAAAACACAAAAGGAAACCTGTCTTCAAAAACTCTCGAGCTCATTCACCAATGTGACAAGTCACGAACCTCAGGGAACCAAGCGCTAATAGCCTAGCAGGTAGGGCATTTGCCTTGTGAACAGCCAGCCCATGTCGGCCTGGGTTCCATCCCCAGCATCCCATATGGTCCCTTGAGCACCGCCAGGAGTGATTCCTGAGTGCAAGCCAGGAGAAACCCCTGAGCATTGCCAGGTGTGACCCAAAAAAAGCAAAAAAAAATAATAATAAACAAACCAAAAAAAAATAAACAAGCTTGCAAAGCAGTGCAGAGAAGCGATAAAGGAAGACCTCAAAGAGAGAAGAGCAGAAATACTGGAAGATGCAGCAGAAGCCGGTAAAAGCATCTTCACCAACTAAAAGACCAAGATGACTGCCCTCCAACATCCTGATGGATCTATCATATCTTCCAGAAACGCAATGGAGATTATCCATGACTTCTACTCAGATCTCTTTGATAGCCACGTCCACCTGCCCACATACCAAATACCGCAGGATGGATATGTCATTCCCAACGTTCTCCTTCTGAAATTCGACATGACATTTCATCAGTAAAAGAAGGGGACCAGAACAGATCCAGACAAAGTCAGACCCGAACACCTGAAGAATCTGCATCAGTAGTCATCAATACACTGGCTCGGCTCTTCACACACTACCTGTCTGAATGCAAGGTTCCTTCCCAATGGAAAACCAGCAGAACAGTTCTACTGTTCAAGAAGGGAGACATTCCCAGCATTGGCAACTATGGTCCCATCTGCCTGTTGTATGTCATCTACAAGCTGTTCACTTTAGTCATCCTGAAAGTATTGGCAGAAAATTAGATGAAGGGGCAACCATGCGAGTAAGCTGGCTTCCGAAAAGGATTCAGTACAGTTGACCATATCCACACGGCAACCAAGCTCATTGATGTTTGAAGGAGTTCAAGATGCCACTCTGGCTCACGTTCATTGATTTAAAGAAAGCCTTTGATTCTGTGGAGACGGAAGTGGTCATTGAAGCACTACCCAAACAGGCTAGCACTAGCCAAACAAACCCAATACATCAAGATCCTTCGTGAGCTTTATTACGGATTCATCACCAGGATCTCACCATTCTACAATGAAGTAATCATTGACGTCAATAGAGGGGGTTCGGCAGGGTGATATCATTTCACCAAAACTCTTCAGCACCACCCTCGAGAACATCATGCGACAATTAGGATGTGAAGGAATGAGAGAGAAGATAGAGTCAGCAATTACACCACCTCTGCTTCACTGATGACATCGTTCTAATAACACCAAACATTAGTCGAGCGGCACAAATGCTGGCTGACTTTGACCAAGAATGTGGAAAGATTCACATACAGCTGAATCTCAGCAAAACTATGTTCATGAAAAAATGAACTAGTTCCAGAGGCCCCATTTACTTTCAATGGAACAAACATCTCTGAATGCAGCAGTTATGTGTACCTGGTCTACAAGTCAACACGATGAGCGACCTAAAACCTGAGCCACGCGGGAGGAAGAGAGCAGCATGGAATGCTTTCAAAAAGTATCAAAGAAATAGCAAAAAAGACAAAGAACCTCTGGCTCCGGGCACATCTCTTTGACTCCACCATTCTCCCTGCATTAGATGACCTAAGAGACCTGGACCATATGAAAGCAAGATGAGAATGCCATTCTGGTCTCCCAAAGAGGAATCTAAAAGAGCTATGCTTGGATTATCACGCCTCACTCAAGTGAGAGAAGGAACCAGAGTTCCGACCTCCATCACTGTTCCAGAGTCAGGGATGCTGTCTCGTTTTTCAAGGCATTGAAAATCAGATGGGCTGGATATGTAATGCAATTTGGAGACAACCACTGGTCTAGAGCTATTACTGACTGGATCCCACGTGATGTCAAAAAATCACCTGGCCGCCCACCTACAAGGTGGTCAGACTTCTTCAAGACCCTGATTAAACGGTTTGAGGCTCAACAAAATGCCATTGGGCTACACTGGCACGTGACAGAGTCAAATGGAAATGTTAGTGGCGCCCTGCTCGAGCAAATCAATGAACAACCCGATGTAAAGTGATCAAGTGGTGTATACGTATAAGTGTAATCAGTACACAAATTGATTCAATTTCACTTACCACTGAGTTGAATTTTTAAGTTGCTAGTGAGTAGCATCTTAGTCCCCTATTCTTTTTTTTTTTTTTTTTGCTTTTTGGGTCACACCCGGCAATGCTCAGGGTTACTCCTGGCTTTGCACTCAGGAATTACTCCTGGCAGTGCTCGGGGGACCATATGGGATGCCGGGATCGAACCTGGGCCGGCATGGGCCGGCCGCGTGCAAGGCAAACACCCTACCCGCTGGGCTATCGCTCCGCCCCCTATTCTTATTGAGTGGTTAGCAATGTCATTGAACATCATTAATGCATTGAACATTCTAGGGCTTTGCACTGATCCATGACAGTACCTTAAATTACCCTTTTTGACATTTGTTTTAGATGAAATTAAATTTCAGCAATTATTCCTGTTCACATCTTCCATTAAGGTTTTATATTTTGGCATTTTTAAATTACAGCAGAACTTCTAAACAGAAAATATGGAGTTATAAGAAGTCGCCAGACTTTGTTTAGTTTACAAAAAAAATTAAATGTGAGGAAAGTCAAAATACAACTAAAATCAATATACTAGGATTGAGAAAGAATTCAAGAGAACAGGTTCACACTTATGCTTTGATTGTGGAAGACCTTTATTTGATTACCTGCATTGTGTAATTTACCAAACACTGGCAGTAGCACCTGATCACCAAGACAGAATTAGCTCCCAAGCATTACCTGGTGGCAAAAAAAGTGAAAAAATATTTTCTACAACTGCCTTTTGCTTATGTATGTCATGAATTCTACTAAACAGTTGCCACAGTCTCTCCCAGAGGGGCTTATTTTAGAGAATGAGACAAATGAGGCAAATGAACACACATGAACTATCTTGAGACAAACGAGGCAAATGAACACACATGAACTGTTTAAGCCTTAGGTCTCCCTGCAGCCATTCATGGTCTCCCAGCCTACCCAACTACTCAACACAATACTGTTCCCTCGACACTCCCCTGGGCTTACAACACAGGTCCATTGTCAACAGAGACTTAAAGACACTATTAAACTCAACAACAATAGGTACATGAAGATCAGGCTGGGGTACTTTATATAGTTATCAGAAGACAACATAAAATATACAGCCCTCCCAGGTTTTTATTCTATTTTTAGTCTACTTCTAAAGACCCTAATAGTCCTTTGTTCTGTAATTGAATAATTATGAGCTACACAGTTACAAAGTAGTTTATGATTGAGTTTCAGTCATACAACTTTCTGACACCCATTCCTTCACCAGTGTACATATTCCACCATCAGCATCCCCAGTTTCCCTCCAGCCACACCCTAGCACAAAACTTATTAGGCCCATTTTTATAGCCACCAGATATTTGTTATCTTCCCTTTTCTTTCCTTCCTCTCTTTTCTTTTCTCTCCTCTCTTTTTCTCACCCCTTTACCTTGACATCATGAATTACATTCCAGTGAAAAATACGGTCCAAGAACTGAAGTTATAGCAGTTAGGGTGCTTGTCTTGACTGACCAAGAGGTTCAATCGTTGTAATGTCATGTTTTCCCCAGATTCCTGCCAGGAGTAATTCCTGCGCAGTCACGTATAAGCTCTGAACACAGCCAGGTGTGGCCCCAAATAATATATATTAAAAATATATATGTATGTGTGATAGATAGATAGGTAGACAGATAGACAGACAGATAGACAGACAGACAGATAGACAGACAGACAGACATATAGACAGATGGACAGAGAGACAGAGAGATAGATAGACAGACAGACAGACCGACAGACAGATAGACAGATAGACAGACAGACATATAGACAGATGGACAAAGAGAGACAGACAGATAGATAGACAGACAGACCGACAGAGAGATAGACAGAGAGATAGACAGAGAGATAGACAGATAGACAAACAGGTAGGTAGGTAGATAGATAAATGATAGATAGATAGATAAATTAGACAGACAGACAGACAGATAGATAGATTAGATAGACAGACAGACAGGCAGACAGACAGACAGACAGACAGACAGACAGACAGACAGACAGACAGACAGACAGACAGACAGACAGAGACAGACAGATAGATAGATAGATAGATAGATAGATAGATAGATAGATAGATAGATAGATAGATAGATAGATAGATAGATAGATAGATTAGATGGATGGATTAGATAGATAGATTAGATAGATAAAAATCGATGAGATTAGATAGACAGACAGACAGGCAGGCAGACAGACAGGCAGACAGACAGGCAGACAGGCAGACAGACAGACAGACAGACAGACAGACAGACAGACAGACAGACAGACAGACAGACAGACAGATAGACAGACAGACAGACAGACAGACAGACAGACAGACAGACAGATAGATAGATAGATAGATAGATAGATAGATAGATAGATAGATAGATAGATAGATAGATAGATAGATAGATAGATAGATAGATAGATAGATAGATAGATAGATAGATAGATGGATAGATAGATAGATTAGATGGATAGATTAGATAGTCAGATTAGATAGATAGATTAGATAGACAGACATACAGATAGACAGATAGATAGATTAGATAGACAGACAGACAGGTAGCTAGATAGCTAGATAACTAGATAGATTAGATAGATAAATAGAGATAGATAGATAGATAGATAGATAGATAGATAGATAGATAGATAGATAGATAGATAGATAGATAGATAGATAGATAGATAGATAGATAGATAGATAGATAGATAGATAGATAGATAGATAGATAGATAGATAGATAGATAGATAGATAGATAGATAGATAGATAGAGATAGACAGACAGACATATAGGTCTAAACAAATGATTATGCCAGGGACTAGTCCCTTCCTCAGAGATTATCTCTTATGTAAAAATACTGAAGAGAGAGAGAGGAGAGGGATGGTACAAAGAAATACATCTCAATGGATGTACATATATGGGAAAACACCATAATTTCATTGCTTCATGCAGTCTAGATGGTACCCACAAGGTCCATCTATGTTCCGTTCTGCACCAAGGTGATTCTGAGTATCTTGTCCTCTGTTTACTGAAAGGGTTATACTCGCCGGCTTTAGGGCAAACTATTATGATCCTTCCTTTAATCTTAAATGTAGTCTCAAGGAAGCCAGGATGGTAGTCTCCTGGTAAATTCTAACTGTCTCACACTGGGACCAGTGGGCATTAAGAGGAATTGTGCCCAATCTAGATAACATTGAAATTATAGTAGAGATTATAATAATATTTCAGAAGTTTATTGATTCAGAGTCAAAATGACTCTTGTAACTGCCACACCTCCATCAGTGTTTACAAAGAAGGGAGATCTCATTAGCATGAACCCTGGATTAAGGATATGTAAATCATTTAAACTGTAAGTAGATTAAACAGCAAAGATCCCAAGCTAACTAGACCCTCGGTTCCAACACACCACCAGAGTATCAGAGTCATTCTCGAGCTACCTAATAAACTAACATACCCAAGGATAACCCTTTTGAGTTTCTGACTTTCCAGGTCACTGTCATCTCTGCACCCCTCATTTCCAACCAGTAACATGGCACCAGGGTCAGTCAGCATGTCCCACAACCAGTGAAAGAGCACATCTGAGATTTTCTTTCCCACAGAAACCACTACAATGGTAGTTATCTGTTGTAATTCTCTCTCTCTCTATCTCTCTAACCACATAGAGTTATCTGGACCAGCATTTAATCATATGCTTTCCAAATTAATTATCAGTGTGAGTATATAGTGTTGTTATTGATAAGCAACATAGTTTCAGTATTTATTGAGCATAGCTGAGAAATGTTGCTAAATTCTGTATTATATCCCAACTTTTCTAATTCTCTTAAAGATTTTGATATAGATAAAATACAAAATAGATTATTTTAGAATAAAAGAACACACATCTAGTAATTTGATTATTTGGAATATTTTATGTGGAAATACTTTCAAAAATCTCTCTCTAAAAGATATTTCAGTAGTTTATCCTTTTCACTTGATATGGTTGATTTCTATATACCTATATTAGCATATCTTTTTCAAATCACACACTATATGCTCAAAGCAATAGACAATATGTTAAATTCACTGGTTTCCCATTGTTCATCAATTTGCTTGAGTGGGCACTAGTAACATCTCCATTAGTCCTGTCACAAGCAAGTGCAAACCAAGGGCATCTACTTGCTACAGGGACAGGAGAAGCCCGGAACCATTCTTCAGGTTATGGAACTGAGGTCCATAATGGTTACTAGTCTTTGGCATAAGAAGTAAATAAAACACGGTAGCTTGCCAGGCTTTCTGTGTAGGTGGTATAGTCTCAGTAGAAGGCTCTCAACCCGAGCATTTACTGATGAAACTTAAAGGGGGAAGATCAGGTTTCCTCTTGGATGGAGCTCTGAGGAACTATGGAGTCTGGATGTTGAGAATGACTAACTGCATGATGTGTGGTTTGCTCTGGCTTCTTGCCAGGCTTACTGGTATCAGTTAAAACATGTTTATAACTGTTTACTATGTATAAATGTGAAAGAAATTGGGAAGAACCTTATGCAAAATTCAGTATCCTATAAAAATATCACATGGCCGCAAAAGTGGCCACACGCCAAGGGACATGTTGCTCTGATGTGGGTGGGTCTCTCTCTTCCGAGGCAACTGGCATGGAGGCGGAGGACAGGGCAGGGCCCAAACTCCACTCCGAGTCTGGCCAGCATGGTCTCTCCCCCATTCATGAGAGCAAACCCTTGGAGCAATGTTGGACTCCGGCCAGGGGATGACCAAGCCCCTTAGCGGGAGGTCAGCTCCATGGGTTGCTTCCACATGGGGCCGGCTGAGCAGCGCAGCTGTGGGTCTGAAGTGGATGGGTCTGGATGTCTTCCGGGGTTGCAAATAAGCTGAGTCTGGCGTGGGTGGGTCTCTCTCTCTTCTGGGGCAACTGGCATGGAGGCGGAGGACAGGGCAGGGCCCAAAACTCCACTCCGAGTCCGGCCAGCATGATCTCTCCCCGCTCATGAGAGCAAACCCTTGGAGCAATGTTGGACTCGGCCACAGGATGGCTGAGCCCCTTACCAGGAGGTCAGCTCCATGGGTTGCTTCCACATGCCCCGAGCAGCACAGCTGTGGGTCTGAAGTGGATAGGTCTGGATCTCTTCCCGGGGTTGCAAATTAGCTGAGTCTGGTGTGGGTGGGTCTCTCTTTCCAGGGCAACTGTTAAATTAAATAAATGATTTTATTTTGTCTTGTTCTAATGTTTTAATTAAAATTTGTAACTATTTGTTAACAAAATGTTTCCTTTTTGTTAAGAAAATCAAAGTAACCTTTTATACCTTTGTTATATGGTAATAAAAATTATACAATTAAATATCCTTTGTTGGCATTTTATGTATTTTCTTCAAATGCTCGGTTTCTATATTCTAACAATTTTCTGTGTCATTGTCTACTTGTAATATTTTGCTAATATATCATTTTAAAGAGAGAACTTTATAATTAATTTTTTTGAAAATTAACTAAGGGGGCAGAGCAATATACAGTGGGTAGGGGAGTTGCAAGCAGTCAACCTGGCTTGATTACTGGCATTTCGTATGATCACCTGAGCACTGCCAGTAGTAGTTCTTGAGTGCATACCAGGATTAAACCCTGAGCAATTGCGGGGTGTGACCTAAAAGGCAAAAAAAGAAGTAAAGAAAGAAAATGAAAATGAAAAGTAAGAATAATGGTAAGTAAAATAAGATAATCTTGAATTATGACTCAATTTCTCATTGCAGTAATTACAGCTAATAACTGACAAATCTTAGCTTTTACATGGTTATGGTTAAAATTCGTGACTCAAAAATTTAAGTTAGAAAATCAACAAGTCAGACAGATAACAGGAGACACATGATACTCTGTAGTTTTTGATATCATTTTTATCTAGGGGGGATAGGCCACACCCAGTGACTAGGGCCTACTATCATTGTGCTCAAGAACCCTTAATAGTTCTCTAGAGGACCATATGCAGTGTTAGGGATCAAACTGGGCTTGGCTAAATGCATATCAAGCATCTTAGCTGCTATATTATGTCTCTTGCCTGATGTCATTTTTAAAATGCTCCTTGACATAGTTTTTAGGTCTCTTTTTTTATCATGTCCATATCCTAGCCACTTATTAATTTAGACTCTCCTATTCCAGGCCACTATAAGATATGAAATTCCTGTTAATTTATCCAGGAACCAGACATCTAGAAACAATCTGTATCCTCTGGTAGCTCAGCCAATTGTTAATTATCATGTTAATTATCATGTTATTCAAATTAATGCACTTAGATGGGGTGTACAAAACAACTAAACCATCTCATTTACCATATGTAAACAAGCTGATAGACTCCAGTGTGCTTGTTCCTTCTTTTCTTATGCAACCTACTAGCCTTTTCCTGCTTGGAACTTGGAGCTATAACAAAAACAACATCAAAACCATGGAGTCTTTGTAAATCTTTTCATTTAATTTTTTTTCTTGCAATAGTAAGTTTTGCATGTTTTCTAATTCCTTTCTAGATGATATATTTTTCTGATTAGTATTTCATTATATTTCTTAAAATACAACCACAGTGATTTTTTTTCTATTTAATTACTAAAGGTCATCTTAGTTGCTTTGAATTTTTGGCAGCTATGAATAATCTTGATATAATATCTGTGTTGAGGTTTTATTGTGGACATTATTTTTCTATTTCTTTGAGTAATTTATTGGGCTAATCATTAAGAGAGTGAATGATCCAATGGGAATATGTGTACTTTTATATGAAATTGTCAAGGGCCCAGCAATAGTACAGAGGGTAGGGTGCTTGCCTTGTGTGCAACTGACCTGTGTTCTATCCCTGGCTTCCCATATGGTCCCAAGAATACCCCTAAGATCGATCTCTAAGTGCAGAGCCAGAAAAAACACCTGAGCATCTCTGGGTTTGACCCACAAAGAAAAAATATATGAAACTGTCAAACTGTCTTTCAAAGTGGCAATATTATTTTTTAACTCTCACCTATTGTTCCATATCTGCATCATGTGGTGGCATTATCATTTTAGAGTTTGGACACTTTGGTAATTATCCAACAGCACCTTATTATTTCTTAATTTACATTTCCTGATGTAATATGATTCAAACACCTTTTCATATTCTTATTTTCCATATATAATATATATATTAATATTTACTATATTATATATAAATATATATTTAACATATCATATATTCTATATAAATATTATATATAATATATTAAATACATATATTAAATATATAATATATATAAAACCTCTCCAAAGAAATATCTTTGAATAGTATGACCACTTTAATTAAGTTACTGATTTTTTGTTGAGTTTTAGTTTATATAATTTCTTTCAAAAACACAAACTCTACAGCAGGAAATGACTACAAACAGGATCAAGCAATTTATAGGAGAAAAAATTTATATCCAATAAAATTATAAAGAAATGCTCAAATTTCTGTTACTCTTGCAAGATTATGTGTAGATTACAAAATTGTTAGGTTAATGTTAAATATCCAAGTCATAGCAGGAAAATTAGCCAATTAAATATAGCAGTATATTGCATTCATTTGTAAGATATAAATATATACAAGTGTTCTACTAATTGTTGGAAATGGTAACAATAGACTAGAACTGAGCATTGAATGTAGGCAAAGGGATATACATGATAACCCCTAATGTATATATGGTAAACCACAATGTGTAAGAGATGGGAGAGAGAGATACAGAAGAGAGAGAGAGAGAGAGAGAAGAGGAAAAGTACTTGTCATTGAGACAGGCTGGGGGGGAGGGGAGGGAATCTGTGAACATTGGTGTTCGGAAATGTGCACTGGTGGAGGGATGGGTGCAGGAGCACTGTGTGACTGATAACTAATCATGAACATACTTGTAAATATCTTTTTCATAGTGTTGTAAAAAATTAATTAATAAATAAATAGAACATTTTTATGTTACCGCACTCCATAATTATTTCTTGGTTACCTTTTCATTACAAAATTTATCATGAAATTCTATGCAGAAAATGTTATTGTTTTCTAAGTTCAAGTAACTTTTCTCTATATGTAATATATATGTATATATATATAGAGAGAGAGCTTATACATATATATATGTATATATATAGATATATAGAGCCTGCTCCTCGAGGTGTTGCAAGTGTGGCTGTGGTGCCCGGCTGTGTAGGCAGGTGGCAGACAGGAAATAGGCTTGTCTATACCCAGGGCTTTGCCCGTGGGTCCTGGATGGTTGATGGTCTGATATAGAAAAAGATTGGGCCCCCTGGGATGAACCCAGAGCCATGGCAGAGCCTGGCAAGCTACGGTGGTGTATTCAATATGCCAAAAACAGTAACAATAATGAATCTCATTCCCAACACGAATGGAGACGTTACTGGCACCCGCTTAAGCAAATCAATGAAGAACATGAAGACAAGTGACAATGAAGACAAGTGACAAGTTATATATATATATATATATATATATATATATATATATATATATATATAAAGAGAGGGAGAGGGAGGTAGAGAGTTAAGTTGCCATGATTTTCTATAGCACTTTTTAATGTGTTTCTATAGCACTTTCTATTGTCATTAATTGTGAGACTGTTGAGCATTTCTCAACATGTTATTCTGTTGGAAATGGCAACGACAGACTAGAACTGAGCATTGATTGTAAGCAATGGAATGGAAGAATATATTGTAACTATTGCCTAATTGCCTCACTTTTAGCATGGAATCATTGTATTTTTCTGGATACAGTCCTGCTGCATTCACTGTCATCAACAGCAGTATCTTCTCAATGCAGGAGCTGCATTCAACTATGGAATCAGTGACACCGAGCTGCAACTCTCTGCATTTCAAGTCTTCTTTGGTGTTATTATTGCCTGTTTCCATTTCAAAAGAGTGATTAGGTCCTTTCCTATCTTCTCTAGATAGAGCTGACAAACTCTTGATCCCTGACACTGTGTGCCTGTGCCAAAGTCCTCCCACCCCTTCCATGGTGTGGAGCACCTGCAACCTTAGAGCACATCACTGTGTAATGTTTAAAGGAATATACAGCTAAGGAATGAGTACCTGGGCAGCTTGGCAGCCCCACAATACCATGAGCTCAGTTGTTCTGCCACATTTTCCAAAGCAAAACCATATCTAGGGATGTCAACACAACAGTCAAGTTCTTTGGGACTGAACCTGTCCAAGTAGGGAGTGACAGGTTCTGGAGCTGGAATTGGAACTGCTTAGGAAGTCTTATCAATGGTCACACCAGGAACCGTTCAGTGAAGCAACTCTTCTCCTGTGTCATTCTGGCCTTTGCCCTCTCAGAGGCCAGGGGACTCTTGTCTGCTGGTGACCTTGAAGGGACATCTCCTCCTCTATACTCAAGTCTCTCGTGTCTCACTATACTCTACATTTATTTCCTGAAATTCCCAAGGCAGCCTGGTGAAAAATGATTGACTCAGGATTTCACAGAAGACGACAAATAAATACTGTACTAATAAGGAAAGTAAAACAAAATGAATGTCAAATGTTCTGACTAATTTTCTTAAGTTGGTTGCAAGAACTAAGTCAATGTTTACGACACATAAAACTTCCAAGTGGTTAGCATGTTAGCTAACAATATTACCATTGTTAGGAGCACATATTACTGATTGGTATTTTCCTTTTACTTTGACAATATTTTACTAAGAGAAAAGGAAAAGTCTCAGCAGAGTCAAACAACTTGCCCAGGGTCCCATAGGAAATAAATGGCAGGGTAGAATTTCAACCACCACAGATTTACCTCCTCATTTGGGACCTTTCACTTACTGTGTAATGAATCATTAAAAGAGCAGGGTAAGTGACTAGCAAAGCTAACTAACTAAATAAATAAAATTTAAAGTCCTTAATCTTCCAATATTAATGGGATTCTTGGGCTTTTGAAAGCAGATAAAGTTTTCTTAAGATAAAGGCTTTACCCTGCTATAAAATGTTTTAGCTCCATGCTACACAATTTTAAAGATCAATGATTTAGTTGCTAGAATGAAATGGAAGCAGTTATTTTCAAATAGCTATTTGGAGAAAAATATTAGCAGATAAACAACTCTTTTGCAGGGGACCTCACCAGCAGAGCTCTGGACCATTCCCAGCTCTCCTGGTAGTCAAAGCCTGAGACCTAAGTGTTAGTGCCAAGAGATGGAGTGTTTCTTAGGCCCAGTGCAGCCGGGGTCTACCCAGTGATACTTGGGAGGGCATGCTGTGTCAGAGATAGGAACTGAAACCTCATGCGTGTATCCCTTTGATTTATGTTTCAGACACCAAATAAGAAAATTCTGATAAATTGTTAATATTTAAAAAATTTAAAAGCTGAAATGCATTATATTTTATAAATTAAAATGGAAGACTAATTAATATGAATTTTTTTACTATCTGCACATAAGTGAAATCAATTAAATATAAAAAATATTTATATCTGATTATAATATATCTGACATCTGAGTCTAAAGAAAAGTGAGTGCTTCCTCTTTGCATTTTTTCAGAACTTTTTACCAAGGGAATTTGGAGGTTATTAGGAAATATAGACCTCCCTCATTTCTTGGTTCATCGCAGAGTTCCAGGAATCTGATAGGACTCCATCCATTTTCCACTGGGGGAAGTATCTTTATGATTTATATCTTAATAAATAATAAAATTGTTCAAACTTCTCTTTTTCATAATGAGAAAACAAAACAGGTCTTACTGTCCCTTTATTTTTGTCAGAATATAGCAAAAAGGAAAAACTGAGCAAAAGTAAAACAATTCTGTGAAGTATTTTTTGTCAGTATCACAAATAAAATAAGTTTTCATGATTAAGAAAAAAAAATAAACTGAGCCAGAGAGATAGTACAGTGGGTAAGGTTCTCGCCTTAAATGCAGCTCACCCCAGTTTAGTCTCGGGCATATGTGCCCAAATTCCACCAGGAGTGATCCCTGTTTCACAGGGCCAGGAGCAAATTCTGAGTTTAGCCAGGTATAACCCAAAAACAAGTAAATAAAACTGTTCTTATCCAAGGTATTTGAAGTGGCACATCACTGACTGAATAAGATTATTCTTTAAATCAGTGATCTCTATGCCAATCTTTTGCCCACTTATGGAATAACTATACAAGAAAATGAATGTAGTAAAAATGGGGGAATCCGGTCATTCTTGATCCTAGAGTATAGGGTGGAGAAGGACAGAGAAGGAAAAAATACCGAGGGGGAGGAAGAAAAAGATATAAAAATTAAATCACACACACAAAAAAATCAAAAACCCCACCCAAAAAAAATAGGGAAAGGAAATGTATAGGGATTTCTCCCCTGAGGAGGATCGACAGATAGGCCAAAGGAACCCTTGTAAAACGTGCTCACCATCTCTTATAATTAATCACGACAGCAATGAGATACCTTCTCACACTACTAGAATGGCACATATCATAAAGTAATGGGAACAATCCATGCTGGTGGAGATGCGGTAAACTCACATATAAACAAGATCATCCCACATTTTTCCCTGACTCTCTTCACCTACAGGACACCCTTCAACTCCACCTACATAGATAAAAATCACCACTGTCACCCCAAATTGCCCTTATTGATCTTCCCAATAGTCAATCTTCACCTCTACTCTTTTTCAGAGTTCTTTCGTGTGCAAAGGTGAACAGCTTTGAACTACTTGCATTTTTAACCTTCCATTTGTAATTTTTTTTGAAAAATAGCTTTTATTGTTTAAGAGTGGTCCTGAGTCTTTTCCTAGTATTTATTTCTGTTTGCATTTTCTTTTTACAAAATGTTTCTCCTTGTTCTGATGCATTTGCTTCCTTTGGTGAAGTACAGAATTATAGTTTCACTAAATTTTCTCTTGTAAGGACTATGAATATAGCACTTACTTTCCGGTTTCATAGTTTCGAGGTGTAAGTCAGTGCTAGAGAGATAGTATCGTGGGTATAGTGCCTTAAATGCATGAAACCAAACATGGTTCCATCCTGGACACCACATAAGGTTCCTTGAGGCCCACCAGAAGTGATACCTAAGTGCAAAGCCAGGAGTAAGCCCTGGGTATGCCCTCAAGCAAAACAAAGCAGTCTTGTCATTTAACCATTACTTTTTGGAAGGGATCTATCCTTCCTTCTTTCTTCCTTCCTTCTTCCTTCCTTCCTTCCTTCCTCCCTTCCTTCCTTCCTTCCTTCCTCCCTCCCTCCCTCCCTCCCTCCCTCCCTTCCTTCCTTCCTTCCTATCTTCTTTCCTTCCTTCCTTCCTTCCTTTCCTTCCTTCCTTCCTTCCTTCCTTCCTTCCTTCCTTCCTTCCTTCCTTCCTTCCTTCCTTCCTGTTCTCTCTCTTGCTTTCTATTTTTGTTTCTTTCTTTGTTTCTTCCATCTTTCCATCCTTTCTTTACTTCCTTCCTCCCTTCCTTCTTTCTCTTTTCTTCCTTCCTTCTTGGTTTTTATAAAAAATTTACAAACAAAATGCAGGAAGAGGTCTGATTAAATTTGAGTTTTATACAAATAACACTTTCTGATGGAACTTGACTCCAAATGTTAACACATCTGGCAGAATTGGTTCAGTGCCCATACAATTCTATAGCAAAACTTTGTATCGCTTCTTCAAACTTGAATAATAATCTGACCAGATGCATTGTAATTCAGCATATTAGCTGTATGTACCATCACCTTATGGGCTGTAGAGTTTCCAGTGTGAGAGTTTGTTAACTTTCCTTTGCAGGATTCTTGCTGCTCTAGAATTATATCTCTATCTTTGATTTTTGCCATTTTAATTTTGGGGTGTTATGGTGTTCTGTTGGAAAGTCTTTGAGCTTAAAGGATTTGAGTGTATGAATAAATCTTCATATTGGGGAAGTTTGTGACTAATTTCTTCCCAAAAAAGCTGCTTTACCTTTTCTCATTTCCCTTCTTTTGGGTCACTATAGTTTGTTTCAGTTAATGCTGTCGTGCAGATTTCTGATGTTTTCTTCATTGATTATAATTACTTTGTCCTTTTTTTGATAATTTTCTTGCATCTTGTTCTCAAGCACAGAGATTCAAAGATTCAATCTCTCTGTCACTGTATAGCTTATTTCTCATACCACCCCACTCCCACATTGCTTTTAGTTCTTCCATTACTCTATTCTGTTTAGAGACTTTTTTTTGCTTTTTGGGTCACATGCAGCAATGCTCAGTGGGTTCTCCTGTCTCTGCACTTATGAATTACTCCTGGCAGTGCTCAGGGGACCATATGAGATGCTGGGGATCGAACCCGAGTCAGCCACATGCAAGGCAAACACCTACCCGCTGGACTATTGCTCTGGTCCCCGTTTAGAGACTTTTTACTGAAAATTTTCTCATGCTTTCTCTTTCTCTACTGAAACATTCCTTTATTGTTTAATTCAGTTCATTGAATAATTTAATCCTTGTCACTTTCCAGTCAGAGAGTAAAATACTCTTGTACACTTGGGGACATTCCCAAACTTATGATTTCATTCATTAATACCATTGAATTCCTGAAATAAATTTTTCCCTGTGTCTCCTTCTATCTAATGGTAATTAGATAATGATAATGGTAATTAGGCAATGGCAAAGGTCTAGTCACGTGATCTAATCCCCGTGGAGGAACATGGCTGATTCTGGGAGTTTGCTGACTCAAATTTACTGGATCAGTATAAAACCTTGATTCTTCCTGTCCCTCCTCCTACAGTGTGGTGTGGTGGGCTCTGTGTCTGTGGTTCAACAACCTCTGTTCTGGTTGGAAGAGAAAGTGGCAGGCTAGGAAGGGTCTCATGGCCCGTGTCACATATTATACTTAGTGTTCCTGATGGGATCTTCCTTCTTTTACATTCTGAGGATACTACCGGGGAGATCTTGGCACAGCTCAGTGGGTATTTGAGCCATTCCCCAGGGTGTGCTGAACTTCAGTGTAGCCATATTTCTGCTTGGGTATACCCTTTCCTTTGATCTTTAATCGATTGTGTTTTATTCTTGGTTTATTCTTTTAGCTACTTAAATCTTAACTTAATGTCTTTACGATGCTTTGCAAAAGAACTTCAGTCATTATTCCTTCAAATATAAATTCTCTGTTTTTCTCTCCTCCTTTTGAAACTCTAATAAAAAGATAGAACAAAAAAAAAAAAAAAAAATATATATATATATCCTATATATCTCTTAACTTTTTCTTATGCCTCCTAAAACATGTTCAGTAAATGTAAGGTTGGTGAAGAAGGCTAAAGGAAGGATAAGAAAGAACAGTAATGGAATGGAAATCAATGCTAAATTTCATTTAATTTTTTGTTTTGGGGCCACACTTGGCAGTGTTCAGGGCTTACTCCTAGCTCTGTGCTTAAGGATCTTGTTCCTAACAGGACTCAGGAGACCATGTGGGATGCTGGAGATTAAATATACATTGACCATGTTTAAAACCATTGCCTTGCCCACTGTACTATTGCTATCACTGTACTAGTACCACTTACTTACAAATTTTAGAACATTTTTTTCTTTATCTCATTTTAGAGAAAATTAGTTAATAAAAAAAGAACCTTTGGATTTTCCAGCAACAGTTGACAATGTGCCACAAATTCAATGACAGGTTTGGTACTTCAGATTATTTTCATGATAAAAATGTGGACTGATCTATCATCATTGTTTCTGATTCAAAAATATGGCCATTGTACTTACTCATAGGCAAGAGAATTATATTCACTAAGTAATAAAACTTGGCTGTCAGTGGAGTCCAAAATCCAATGCATTTCAGACTGTGATAAAAATCCTTTCTGTGTTGGTACTGATCTATAGCATTTCTATGACAGAGATAGGTGAGCTGAAACCACTTGAGCTAATAGAATTAGTCAAAAGGAACACATGTAAATGTACTATTAAAGCTGGAATAGATGTACTTAATGGAAGAAAAAGCTGCTTGCTTTCAAATAGTTATTGAAAGAAGCTAAATTGAAATGTCAGATGTAATAGCAGAGATAACCTCCTAGGTTAAAAAAAAGTAATGCATAGAAGGGGGCCGGAGCGATAGCCCAGCGGGTAGGGCGTTTGCCTTGCACGCGGCCAGCCTGTGCCACCCGGGTTCGAGCCCCGGCGTCCCATATGGTCCCCAAGGACCGCCAGGGGTGATTCCTGAGTGCAGAGCCAGGAGTAACCCCTGAGCATTGCCGGGTGTGACCCAAAAAAGCAAAACAAACAAACAAACAAACAAAAAGTAATGCATAGAGACTCACATACACGGGGTAGAGCTGCTACATCAGAGACCCACCGTGCAGCAGTCTTTTTCAAGCCCGGCCCAGGCACACTGATCAGAAGACTCACATACACAGGGCAGAGCTGATACTGGCTCTCCCTGTGCTCAGCTGATCACGAGGCACCCAGGAGGGATGGTGGGTTCTAGCCCTGGCCTGCCACCCCAGCAGAACCTCGCAAGAAGCTAGAGGACCCCCACACCATGAGGGCCACCATTCTCCACATCTGGACTCCCCTCTCTTCAGAGCTCCACCCAGCAGAAGAGCTGATCACAGCCCAGCATTCACGGCCACTTCGCGGCTGTGCGGTTCATCAATAAGTGCTAGAGATTAGAGGTGACTACAATATCCCACCCACACAGCAGAGCCTGGCAAGCTACCCATGTCATATTTGAAATGCCAAATACCAGTAACAATTATAGACCTCATTCCCATGATCTGATGGAATGGTTTGAGGCTCTTTATGTTCCTGGAGCTAGCAGATGCCCTTGGGCTACATTCGCATGTGACAGGACTATGGAGATGTTACTGGTGCCCACTAGAGCAAATCGGTGATCAACGGGAAGACAAGTGATAAAAGTGATACAAGTGAATGCATAGCTCTGGGATCTTAAAGGCACAGTACCTCCCAAAGTCTGTGAAGACAGTTGAGGCCAGGAATCTGAACCTGGCTGACACTATTTTTTTTTTTTTCTTTTTGGGTCACATCCGGCGATGCTCATGGGTTACTCCTGGTTCTGCACTCAGGAATTACTCCTGGCGGTGCTCGGGGACCATATGGGATGCTGGGGATCGACCCGGCTGCACAGGCCTGCCGCGTGCAAGGCAAATGCCCTACTCACCTGGCCCCTGGCTGACACTATTAATCGGGGCCCCAGGAGATCAACCTGGAGGGGGTTTCCAGAGTGAGAGAGCAGCTGCCTCTGGCACTTAGCCAGCACCTAGGTTATGGGACCCCTTGTGCCTGAGTCAGATGGCCAGAACCAGGGAGTAGAAGCTTCTCTTGATGCCTAGGCATGAGGACCAGCACCAGAGCCACAAGGCCTGGTGCCTGAGCCCGAGGGCTGGCATCAAAGCCATACTGAGGACTACAGAGCTTCAGGGCTACTGAGTATTAGGACCACCAGCAGCAGGGCAATATGGAGGAACTCAAAGACTTAGATAGGGATTCAGGGACACAAGACATGGTAGCAAAAGATAAAGCAAGGTGACTAGGGAAATAGATAGGGACATAGCCAAAGAGTAAAGAGAAAAGAAGCCCTGAAAAGAAAAAGCCCCTAGCAGAAAGGGCCTAAGGAAAGGGGTCCTGATAGATGTCCTGGGAGAGGACCAGAAGCATGAAGTCTTGAAGAGAGACATCTGGATGTGAGCGACCCTGACAAGAGGAGCCTGCACAACCTTCAAAGAGAGAGCAGCCTGCATGAGAACCAGATAAGAGGAGTCTACACAGAAACACCCCAAAGAGACAGCAACCTGCAGGAGAAACCAATGGAAGAGACAGAGATTCAGGAGACATTCCTGCAGAGAGCAAGCAGAGATGAAAGTAAATATTAAAGAATAACCTTCAGGAACCTCTAGTCTTACTCGTTATTCCGCCCGATATGTCAGGGGGAACAGTATCGCCCCTGATACAGGCTGGGGGCCCTAACGGACAATGAGTACTGCTGGGGGCCCAGCTGTACCCCAGTATCTGCTTCCATAGTCAACCCCTGACCTACAAGTAAAGTTAAGGTTATGAAACCCACAGGAGGTCCCTTGAGCCTATGGCCTTGGGACCTCCCTGAGAGGGAAGCCACAATCCTCCCTCCAATACAGTTATTTTAAGCCTTAAAACATAGCAACCATACTAATTATTAGCTAAGATATTCTCTATTTAAAAAAAACCAACCTGTATGTTGATGTGCTCAAACAGATTCTGAGGGAAGCTTAATCTTATTTTAAATGTAACTTCAGTTTTCTTTTTTTGCAAGGCAGTCATTTCCACTGGGGAGAAGACTGTTCATATTCAATAAGTTTTTATTTTTATAGTAGCGTTTCATTTATAGATACTAGTGGTGGCGATAGTGAATATTAAAATTCACATATGAAAAAAACACATAATTATGAAATTTAGAGAATTGAATTCAAAGAATCAGCTTGGTGAATTTTCCTGTTTTCTCATGAATCATTGTGTTTTAATTTGCTCATCTGCAAATTGGAGATATTTGAGAATTGTTACCTCATAATATTGTTTTGCAAACATTTGCTGGGTTAACTTAATTTTGATATCTTAAAACATAAGAAAACGCAAATAAATTTTTATTTTATTTTATGTAAAAGAAAAGAGACTCAAGACATGGGGCAGAGCTGCTACTGGCTCTCCCTGTACCTAGCCCCTCATGAGGCACCCAGAAAGGATGACAGGTTGTAGCCCTGGCCCGCCACCCCAGCAGAGCCTCACAAGAAGCCAGACAACCCCCCCACTCCATGAGGGCTGCCATTTTCCACATCCAGACTTCCCTCTCGACAGAACTCCACCCAGCAGAAGAGCCTATCACAGCCTGGATCACCGAGACCCACCCTGAAGCAGTCTTTTTTCAAGTCCGGCCCAGGTATCCTGATCCAGAGACTAACAGACATGGGTCAGAGTTGCTACTGGCTCTTCCTGTGCCCAGCCACTCACGAGGCACCCAGAAGGGATGGCGGGATCTAGCCCTGGCCCACCACCCCAGCCTCAGCAACAAGTCAGAGGACCCCCACCACTCCATGAGGGCTGCCATTTTCCACATCCAGACTTCTCTCTCATCAGAACTCCACCCAGCATAAGAGCCTATCACAGCTCGGCTTGTGTGGCTGCTTGAGGCCACCTGGTTCATCAATAAATGCTGGAGATCAGAGGTGACTACAAGAGTATGCCACCCACATGGTAGAGCCTGGCAAGCTACCTATGTCGTATTTGATATGCCAAATACCAGCAACAATTATATACCTTATTCCCATAACCTGATGAAATGGTTTGAGGCTCTTTATGTTCCTGGAGCAAGCAGATGCCCTTGGGCTCTACTAGCATGTGACAGGACATAGGGAGATGTTACTGGTGCATGCTCGAGCAAATTGATGAAGAACGGAAAGACAGTGATACAGTGATAAGAATTGTCAATTCATCATACTATACAGCTTTCTACTTTTTACATTTTTATTTCAAGCCTGTTTATTTTTCCCCCTTAATTTTTATTATATCACTGTGAGATATACAATTCCAAGTATGTTCATAATTGGGTCTCTGTCATACAGTGTTCCAGCACCCTTCCCTCCACCAGTGCCCCAATGCTTGGTGTTATTAGAATGATGTCATCAGTGCAGCGGAGGTGGTTTAGTTGCCCACCGTCTATCTTCACTCCCATTCCTTTCCATTCTAATTGTCGCATGATGTTCTCGACAGTGGCGCTGAAGAGTTTTTGGTGAGATGGCATCACCCTGCCAAAACCCTCTTTGTTTTTTTTCCCACTTTAATTTTTTTTTTTTTTTTAACTTATTTTTTTTTAGTACCCCTCTTTTGACATTGATGATCACTTCTTTAGAATGGTGAGATCCTGGTGGTGAATCCATAATACAGCTCATGAAGGATCTTGATATATTGGGTTTGTAAGCCCTGTTTGGCTAGTGCTTTGATGACTGCTTCAGTCTCCACAGAATCAAAGGCTTTCTTCAAATCAATGAACGTGAGATAGAGTGGCATCTAGAACTCCCTACAAACTTCAATGATCTTCGTTACAGTGTGGATAGCATTGATTTTGCTGAATTCTTTTAGGAAGCCAGCTTGCTACCATGATTGTCCTTCATCTAATGTTCTGCCAATCCTGTTCAGGATGACTCGAAGTGAACAGCTTGTAGATGACGGACAACAGGCAGATGGGGCAATAGTTGCCAATGTCATGGATGTCTCCCCTGTATTAAAATCTTGTATTAAAATCATATTTGCAAAATACCACCTAAACTATATTTGTCCACTACACTTACAAATGTGTGCGTCTCCTTCTGAAATATCTCTTCTTTATTTTAATGTAGAAGCTTCTATATATGATGCAGAAATGCTAAATATTATGTCACAATTTTTTTTCTCTTTTTTGCTTCTTGCTTCTTGGGTCACACCCAAGCAATACTCAGGGTTGTTCCTGGCTGCGCACTCAGAAATTACTCCTGGCAGTGCTTGAGGGATCATTTCAGATGCTGGAGAATCAAACCCAGGTAGCCAAGTGCAAGGTAAATGACCTACCCACTAGACTATCGCTACAGCCCCACAAATTTTCCTTTACACTTCATTTGATCACTTGATCACTTGACATCCCCTATTCATCGATTTGCTGGAGCAGGAGCCAGTAGTATTTCATTTGACCCTGTCATGTGCCAGTGTAGCCCAATGGCATCTCGTTGCTTCAGTAATACTAAGAGCCTCAAACTGTTCCTTCAGGGTCTTGACAAAGAAGTCTGACCATCTTGTAGGTGGGCGGCCACGTAATCTTTCGATGCACCTTCGGATCCAGTCAGTAACGGCTCTACTCCAGCGGTCATCTCCAAATCGCATTACATGTCCAGCCCATCTGATTTTTGATGCCTTTGCAAACGAGACAGCGTCCCTGACTCTGGAACATTGACGGAGGTTGGAATTCTGGATTCCTGCTCTCACTTGAGTGAGGTGTGATATTCTAAGCACAGCTCTTTTCGATTCTTCTTATTAAATTTAATATTAGCTACGTGAAATGACATAGAATAAATCATGTAAATAATACCAGCATCTAAATTTACTGTTTTGCTTATATTATCTATCGCCTTGTACTACTTTTCCATGCTTTGAGAAATAGCGTTTAATTCAATTACCAACGTGCATAGAAAATAAAAGCAATAAATACAAAATGCCACACTTTAGGGAACATCTGCCATTTTTTGTTGTTCCCACTATAATCTTCTGACAACTAGACTGCAAATTTCTTTTGTGTACAAACTTGAGCAGAGTCAGTATATATTTGTTACTACGGACTTTGTGGCTATATGCTTCTCTAACCTCCTTTTCATTCCCATTTAATGAAAACATATTGGATAAGACTTTGTCTTGAAATAGAGATGCTAGAACACGTGGAATATTTTGAGGTAAGATCTGATAGCCTGCAGGTGTCTGTGCTGCAGATTATTTTTTTTTCCTTTTTGGGTCACACCCGGCAATGCTCAGGAGCTACTCTTGGCTCTTCACTCTGGAATTACTCCTGACCATGCTCAGGGGATCATATGGAATACCGGGATCCAACCCAGAATGGCTGCATGCAAGGCAAACGCCCCCCCACTGTGCTGCATATTTTGAAATTCCCCACACCAAACTGGAAGCAACTCACTTCAGGAACAGTGACACATGCTCTGAAGCCACTCCAGGTGCTTAGTGTGTTTCCTTCCTACTTCTTTTTCTCTAGTGCCCCTAGATCTCTCTATTACATAAACTGTATCATTTGTGTTTTGTCATCCAGATTTTCTTGTCTTGTGATATCTCAGTAACACTTGACCTAAAAACAGGATTTTATACCATTGCTTATGAACAATATATATGGTATATACTTTAATATAAAGCATCAGAGAAATAATATATTTAGAAAATTTAATAATGGGCTCTTTTCTGGACCCACATTAGATAAGATTATTGACCATGCATGGGCTCAGCATTTAGCCTTTTAAAACATTAGACTATGGAGTTTAGGTTATAACCCTGGTCAGTAGTGGAACAAACTGAGGATCCTGATTCATCGATGAAAACATTCTCAAACATACCTTGGTAAGTAGTTCAGTTAATGACCCAAAGCAGAACAATTGGGTACTGTTGGAACTGCAGCCAACCCTGACCACAAAGTTCACTAAGTAGTTATATCTAATTGGGAAACAGAGACCAAATTATCACCTAATTAGGAGTATTTGTTAAGTGGACACTTTAAGAGTTTTACTAGAGGTGTAATGCTGTTGGAAAATAAAGCCAATGGGAATAAAGCCAACTAACTGAGAGGTCATTGCAGTCATCACCTATTGCCCCATCTGAGTAAAGAACATTACTCTCAGCACCACCGATTAGAGTCCACCAAATAACTCCTCTTAAAATATGAAATCCACCAGGGACTGGCATTCATCACACAGAACAACAGAAACTGTTGGCATGGATGTGAGGGAAAAAGCACCCTCATTTACTTCTGGTGGGAAACAATATGGACATTCAACTAAAAACTAAGAATTGAGTTTCCATACCACTCAGCTATTCTGCTCCTGGGAATATTCCCTAAGGGCTCAAAAAAACATAATGCAGAAAAACATCAGCACTCCTAATTCATTACAAGACAACTTACAGTAGCTAAAATCTGGAAACAACCCAGTAATAGAATAAATAAAAATCACTGAATAAAAAAACGATGGTACATATACACAATAAAATACTGTTAGACTATTGGAAAAGATGAAGTCTTGAACTTTGCTACTACATGGATGGATCTGGAGAGTATCATACTGAGTAAAATGAGTCAAGGGAGAGGAACAGACACAATGAACAATGTTCTCATTCATACAGATATAAAGAATCATATTAGAAAATAATGCCCAATAACAGCTGAAATGAAGATCAGGAGACTGGGCCCTTAGTAAGAAGAACCACAGTGGGCAAAGAGGATAGAACAAGGAAGGGACCACAATGCTAATGATGGAGGGAAATGGTCATTCTGGATGAGAACTGGGTGCTGAAAGGAGGTCCAGTGATGTGGCGACACCCTTTCAGTAATGGTATCATAAATTACTAGAAGAAAAACATGTATTTGCCATTAAAGCAGGTGGGGACCAGAGGAAGGTGGGAACTATAGGAGGGATGTGGACAATGAAGAGATTGATGTTCAAGCATTTTACATCTAAAACCCAATCATAAACACGTTGTTACCTTGCAATTCATGGATTTCAATAAATTGAAAGATGGAATTTTAAAATAAATTAAAAACAACTGAAAATAAATTTTATTTGATCTTTTAATAAACTAAATGGAATCCAATTAGCATGCTCACTTAAATGCAGGACACAGCCAGCAGAAATATTTCCTTTTTCAGAGCATGAGAAGATGCTTTTACCCAACTTGAGACCCCAATAACAAATTCCACATGACGATGAATGCCAACAACTACTATTACAATACCCAAGCTGAAATGACTGGGGAATGTTTTTCTCTATTGTAATTAATCATATCCACACAGTAACCAAGCTCATTGAGGTTTGTAGGGAGTACAAGATGCCGCTCTGTCTCACGTTCATTGATTTACAGAAAGCCTTTGATTCTGTGGAGACTTAAGCAGTCATCGAAGCCCTAGTCAAACAGGGGTGTTCAAACCCAATACATCAAGATCCTTCGTGAGCTGTATTACGGATTCACCACCAGGATCTCACCATTCTACAAAGAAGTGATCATTGATGTCAAAAGAGGGGTTCGACAGGGGTGATACCATTTCACCAAAACTCTTCAGTGCCACTCTTGAGAACATCATGAGACAATTAGAATGGGAAGGAATGGGAGTGAAGATAGATGGTCGGCAACTACACCATCTCTCGCTTCGCTGATGACATCGTTCTAATAACACCAAACATTAGCCAAGCGGCACAAATGCTGGCTGACTTTAACCGAGAATGTGGAAAGGTAGGTCTACAGCTGAATCTGAAGAAAACTATGTTCATGAGAAATGAACTAGTTCCTGAGGCACCATTCACTCTCAATGGAACAAACATCTCTGAATGCAGCAGTTATGTGTACCTAGGTCGAGAAATCAACATGATGAACCACCTAAAACCTGAGCTGTGCAGGAGGAAGAGAGTGGCATGGAATGCCTTCAAAGGCATCGAAGAAATAGCTAAAAGGACAAAGAACTTCCCGGCTCCGGGCACATCTCTTCGACTCCACCGTTCTCCCTGCATTAACATACGCCTCAGACACCTGGGCCCTACGAAAGCAGGATGAGAATGCTATTCGGGTCTCACAGAGAGGCATCGAAAGAGCTATGCTTGGAATATCACGCCTCACTCAAGTGAGTGAAGGAATCGGAGTTCTGACCTCCATCGCTATTCCAGAATCAGGGACGCTGTCTCATTTGCCAAGGCATCGAAAATCAGATGGGCTGGACATGTAATGCGATTTGGAGACAACCGCTGGACTAGAGCCGTTACCGACTGGATCCCACGGGATGTCAAAAGATCACGTGGCCGCCCACCTACAAGATGGTCAGACTTCCTTGTCAAGACCCTGAAGGAACGGTTTGAGGCTCTTCATATTCCTGAATCAACCAGATGCCATTGGGCTACATTGGCACGTGATAGGGTCCAATGGAAATGTTACTGGCGCCCGCTCGAGCAAATAGATGAATAACGGGGCGATTACAATTGTGAGGGTACAAGTGCCACTACTGGAGAATATGGTCAAGTGATCAAGTAATTAATCAGTAAAGTCTGGAAGAGGAGAGCTGATTCTTTTACATAGCATTTTTTTCAATGTACATTAGGTTGAAGCAGATACAATAATTATATTATTGTCAAATTATAATCTAATATATACAGTTATAACACATTTTTGTTTATTTGTTTGTCAGTAGATGGATATTTTAATTGTTTCCAATTTCTGGTTTTTATGAGTAATATTGCACAATAAGTAACACATAGTCTGCCAATTGTTGTCTTAAAAATGTCAGGGGCAATAAAAAATAAAATTTATTTAGGCAAAGGATTGAAATTTAGAGTATATAAATTAAAAATTTTAATATATCCTAAGTATGGACAGAGTTAGGGACTTTTTAATAGGAAGAAATTAGTAATACTGAGTAAATTATTTAAGCAGAGCTGATTAGTATTATAAAGCTCAAATTAATCTTGAATAATTTGTTACAGATTCTACCGAGAATATGAAACTAAGATAGCTCTGTTCTCCAGCTTGAAGCACATTGTCATTAGTTCTTCAGAACCAAATGGCTTCTCAAGCAATGATTTTCTTGATAAATCTTTAAAACAATTATTTTGACCCTGTTTAAAAGAGATAAACTCATGTAATTTCCATGCAATATCTCCAGAAGTCCAGCTTTCAAATGCATCATAGATGTCCACTTTTATACAATCATCACCAAACTACGCCTCTCACTGATGTTTTTGAACAAAACCCTTGCTCTAAGTAAAGTTTTTTAAAGTTACAATATTGAGTATGCTTTCCAATTTGGCCAAAATCTATTCATGTTGGGGTCAAAGAAGTATTCTAGCAAGTAGAGCACTTGCCTTGCCTGCAGGCAGCCTATCCAGGTTCATTAACAGGTGTTTTTCATTACCCCTTAGCACTGCCAGGAGTGATCTCTGAATTCTGAGTAAGGAGCAATCCCTGAGCTCAGGGTGGACCAAAAACAAAAACAAGCAAGACAATTCATTCACATCATTTCTGTTTTTTTTTTTTTGGGTCACACCTAGTGACGCTCAGGGGTTACCCCTGGCTCTGCTCTAGGAATTACTCCTGGCAGTGCTCGGGGACCATATGGGATGCCAGGGATCAAACCTGGGTATGCTGCGTGCAAGGCAAATGCCCTCCCTGCTGTGCTATCGCCTCCTGCCCCACATCATTTTCATATAATAAAAAAGTCATTTTGACCTCAAAGGTATCTTTAATGGTCCTACTTCATTGACAAAGACAACACAAATAAAAATAAATAAATAAATAAATAAATAAATAAATAGAACTATATCAAACTAAAAGTGCTCTGTTCTTAAGCTAAAAAAGACACCTTAATTAATGGGAGAGAATATTTTCACACTATTCATCAACTAAATGATTAATAGATAAAATAGGGGCCGGAGTGATAGCACAGCAGGGAGGCCATTTGTCTTGTACTTGGTGAAGCCAGATTTGATCCCCAAAATCCCATATAGTCCCCCCACCAGAGTACCGCCAAAAGTAATTACTGAGTGCAGAGCCAGAAGTAATCGCTGAGCACTTCCGGGTGTGGCTCAAAAAAAAGCAAAAAGCAAAAAAATTACAAAATAAAATTATTAATAGACGGTATAATAGAACACTCACCATGCTCAAGAAATAGAACACTCCTCACCATACTCAAGAAAAAATAATGGCAATCTCTTGAAAAAATGGCAAAGGGCATGAATAGACATTTACCAAAAGAAGACATAGATATGACTATTTGGCATATAAAAATGTGTTTGTCTTTCCTTTTTATTGGAATAATCGAAATAACAATTAGCTATCGACTCACACCAATCAGAGTGGCACATGTCAGGAAGAGCATAGCTACCAGTGTTGGAGTGTTGCAGGACACATAAGAGCCTCTGCATCTGCCCTGGATTGCCTCCTACAGGTCACTTCGTAGATAGGGGGGTAGTTTAAATGTGGCAGATTATCTGACCATGTATTCTGTACAGGCTAGTATAAATATTCTCTCATGCTGCCACAATCATCGTGGGACTAGCTAGATTTTACCAGCATTTGCCTGGCTACGTTGGATCTCTAAGTAATTAGACCAGAGAGAAATGCTATTTGCCTCCAAGCAAGCAAGCATGACTCCCTGATAACTCAAAGGCAACTAAAATACAAAACTACTGTGAAGCAGACGAGACTCTTGTAAAAGCTTGGAGAAACATTTGACTGGCATTAGTATAGTCTTTGGTACAGAGGCATGCCATCTCAGAAACCCCCTTCTCTACCCTATAAAGGCATTTCCAGGCAGATCTTGGCTCAAGACATTAGCATCTAAAAGGGCCTAGGTGAGGTGCTGGGAGAAATTACCTAAGGGCATTTGACCCTGCCTGCTTCCTATAAAAGTGGAAGGTCTGAGTTTCAGGGGGATAAAACTAGCCTGCTTCCTCTCTTGCGCCTCTCTCTCTTTTGGGCTCTCTCTTTGGGGCTCTTCCCCTTTCTGCTGGAGCCTTGTTTTTGCCTCCTCTCTTCAGGGCCTTAATACATGGTGGCAGCCATCTTGGCCTACACGTGGCTGGGGTTCTAGCCACGAATCCTAAGCACAACGTTTTTCCTATTGCTGATTTGTATTCCTGAACCTGTGATAAGTAAAGCATTTTTAAACCTGCGCTGGATTCCTGAGTTTTCATCCATTCCCCACCCGGCTCGGAGGTAGAAGGGAACTTGCTTCCCGGTATTGTTGGTGACCCCAGCGGCATCCCCTGACGTTGGAGGAAAAGTGGTAAATAAAAAAGCAATCCTTGTTTACTGTTGATGGAATTGTGTGATTCAGCCCCTGTTAAAAACAGTATAAAGAATTCTCAAGAATATTAAAAAAAACTTTCCATATGACTCAACAATTCCAGTTCTTATTATCTATCATCAAAGCACAAAAACTCTAACTCAAAAATAGATATATTTTATTTGTAATGAAATCGATGTTATTGCAAGATATGAAAACTGTATAAACACACAATAAGTTTTAAATGTGGAATCTATATACAATGAAATGCTGCACCACCATAAGATTAAATCTTATCTTCAGCTACATGAGTGTAGAAATAAAAAATAGCAATTAAACGCAAGAACAAATAGTTTATATAGCAAATTCTACCAAACTTTAAAGAAATTATAATGCATGCACATGTGGCTGTGTCTTCAGGTGGCAGACAGGAGACAGACTTGTCCATACCAAGGGTTCTGCTCCGTGGGCCCTGGATGGTTGATGGTCTGACACAGAAAAAGACTGTGCCCACCTGGGATGACCTCAGAGCCACGGCAGAGCCTGGCCAGCTACAAATCGTGTATTCCATATGCCAAAAAACAGTAACAATAATGGACATCATTCCCAATGAATGGAGACGCCATTGGCACCTGCTGGAGTAAATCGATGAACAACTGGAAGACAAGTGACAAGTGACAAGATTTTTCAAACACTTCAGATAAAGTTTAAAATGTGGAAATCACCCAAACATAATTAATTTGGTTAGTAATTCTCTGATCCCAAACTCAGACATACTTAGCACACCAGAAAGAAAAATAATAGATACCCCTGGTGAAGTTAAACATAAAATCCTCAACAGTATTTTGCAAATAAAACCAAAATTTTTTTTTACATTACTTATCAGGTTCAGAGAGCTGATAGTGTGGGGAAAGATATTTGCCTTTTGCTCTCATCCCATAAACCCTGGCTTCAATTCCCTGCACTACCAATGCACCCTCTTCCCCCCCTTCTCTACTTCATAAAATTTCCAGGAGTCATCTCTGAGCATAGATCCATGAGTCAAGTCCTAATCACTTCTGGGTGTGGCAAACATATGTTTATCATTTTACTAAATGTGATTCAAACCAGGGAAGCAAAGATGTTTCAAGATACCTGCTACTTTCTTCAGCAAAGAACAAAAAAATCACCTGAATTGACAAGCATTTGATATAAAAGAAATGTTAATTCATTGCTTAAAAATGGCTTAGTAAGATAAGAATAAACAGGAATTTATCTTTATTCACCTATATATGTAGATGTTACCGCCTCCATTGTATATAAAATAAATATTAATGTAAGTTCTATTTGTTAGAATCTAGAAAGAAAATATTAGCTTAAGGAAGCCCATTTATAATATAAAATTTCAATTTATATGATAAAGATAATGATGAAAATTTTGCAACCCTTTAAAAATCAATGGGACATACTCCATCTTTTATTATTATTTGTTGAAGAAGCCATGTCCCCTAACTTTGGGACTTGGAACTACCATATTCTCTTTCTCTCTCTGTCTCTTTCTGTCTCTCTCTCTTCTCTCTATCTCTCTTTCTGTGTCTCTCTTTTTAACCATATTTTTCCTTCCAACCCATGATCACAGAAGATCTTTCCACATCTTTGTGTCTTATTTTATTTTTGTAATATCATTTTCTACTTTTTAGTGTGTAGAGAACTCATTTTTACAAAGGATTACTCCTAGGTATTTTATCCTTCTTGATAAGACTTTAACTGAGATTATTTTGAGTTTTTAAACTTAACCCTCAGTTTTATAGGTCAATTCATTCAAGACAGAGCCCTATCCAGATAGATTCCTGATTATAATATTTACAGTAGGAGTCGAGTGGCATGTAACAACAGAGCAACTGTCCTCCTGAAGACTCTACCGATTATGCTAAGAACATGATTATTCTGGATGTGCAATGCACGGTCAGCAACGGCATGTGTTGATAAAGCCCCCCCCATTTTCATCTGATACCACCATACTTGCACCCAGTCTCCTTTCCTATAAAAATTCCTCAGACTAGAAAGGGACATTAAAGAAACTGTCCCATTCACAATTGTGCTGCAGAAAATCAAATACCTAGGAATCAGTTTGACAAAGAATGTAAAGGATCTCTACAAAGAAAATTACAAAACATTACTTCAGGAAATAAAAGAAGACCTGAGGAAATGGAGACACATTTCCTGCTCATGGATTGGCAGGATTAACATTATCAAAATAGTAATACTGCCTAGAGCTTAATATAGATTCAATGCAGTCCCTATAAAGATACCCATGATGATCTTCAAAGAAATTGAACAAACACTCCTGAAATTTGTATGGAATAATAAACCCCCACGAATAGCTAAAGCCATCCTTGGGAAAAAGAAGATGGGAGGTATCACTTTCCCCAATCTCAAGCTCTACTACAGAGCAGTTATAATTAAGACAGTGTGGTATTGGTATAGAGACAGACCCGTAGACTTATGGAATAGAACTGAATATCCTGAAACACACTCTCAAATATACAACCACTTAATCTTTGATAAAGGAGCAAAAAATATTAAGTGGAGCAAATAAAGCCTCTTCAACAAATGGTTCTGGGAAAACTGGGCAGCTACGTGTAAAAAATGAACTTAGACCTCCTTCTAACGCCATGCACAAAAGTCAGATCAAAATGGATTAGAGATCTCAACATCAGACATGAATCTATAAGGTACATCAAAGAAAACATAGGAGAAACGCTCTATGACATCGAAACTAAAAGTATCTTTAAAGACGACACACCACTGACCAAGCAAATGAAAGCAAAGATAAACAAATGGTGGGATTATATAAAATTGAAAAGCTTCTGCACCTCAAAAGAAACAGTGACCAAGATACAAAGACAATCCACAGAGTGGGAAAGGATATTCACCCAATACCCATCTGACAAGGGGTTAATATCCAGGGTATATCAGGCACTGGTAGCACTCCACAAGAAAAAAAGCCAACCCCATCAGAAAATGGGGGAGAAGAAATGAACAGAAGCTTCCAAAAAAGAAGAAATTCGAATGGCCAAAAGGCATATGAAAAAGTGCTCTTCATCTTTAATCATCAGGGAGATGCAAATCAAAACAACAATGAGGTACCATCTCACACCACAGAGACTGGCACACATCCAAAACAGCAAGAATATCTGGTGCTGGCGTGGTTGTGGGGAAAAAGGACGCTCATCCACTGTTGATGGGAGTGCCGACTGATCCAGCCCTTTTGGAAAACAATATGGGCATTAAACTACATTGAATATACACAGTGACTTAAGTGATAAACTCTAAATATCTGCAGGGCTAGCCACAATGTGTAAAACAAGAGGGAGAGAGATGCAGAGAGACAGAGAGAGAGACAGAGAGAGAAAGAGAGGAAATTGGGGTACCTGCTATTGAGGCAGCCTGGGGGGTTGGTGGGAGGGGGTGGGGTACATTGGTGGTGGAAATGGGGCACTGGTGGAGGGATGGGTGCTAGAATACTGTCTTACCAAGAACCAATTATGAACACCTTTGTAATTGTATGTCTCACGGTGGTATAATAAAATTTTTTTTAAAAAAAATTCTCAGACTGGCTGTCTACTAAAGTAATGTTTTAAATATTATCTTCCTACCTCCTTACATGTTACAAGTAATTAATCTTAGATTGCAATAACACCTTGGACTTGTCTATTTGACTGTACTCTAAATAGTGAAGATGCTATTATTTATAAAATCTAGTTAGCATTTAGAGAAAAGGCCTACTGTAGAATTGCAAAGCTGGTCATCAGAAAATCTTCTGTACTTCTCATTTGACATAAACCCTAAAACACAGACTATTAAACAGGTATTTGTCACTTGAAATGTTGATGAGAAATTAACTCTTTGATCCATTTGTTGCCATAACCAGATGACATTCTTGTTGCAATAAACACACGCCAACCATAATTGATCACTTGATCACTTGAATCCCTTTATTCATCGACTTGCTCAAGCATGTGCCAATAACATTTCCATTGGACCGTATCATGTACCAATGGCGTCTGGTTTATTCAGGAATATGAAGAGCCTAAAACCTTTCCTTCAAGGTCTTGACAAAGAAGTCTGACCATCTTGTAGGTGGGCAGCCACATGATCTTGTGACATCCCTTGGGATACAGTCCATAACAGCTCTAGTCCAGCGGACGTCTCCAAATCGCATTACATGTCCAGCTCATCTGATTTTCGATGCCTTGGCAAACGAGACAGCATCTCTAATTCTGGAACAGTGACGGAGGTCGGAGCTCCAGATTCTTTTTCTCACTTGTGTGAGGCATGATATTCCAAGCATAGCTCTTTCGATTCCTCTCTGGGAGACCTGAATAGCACTCTTATCCTGCTTTCGTAGGGCCAAGGTCTCTGAGGTGTATTTTAATGCAAGGAGAACAGTGGAGTTGAAGAGATGTGCCCGGAGCCTGAGGTTCTTTGTATGAACTTAGTATGTGGGCAGGTGGACGTGGCTATCAAAGAGATCTGAGTAGAAGTCATGGATCATCTTCTCCATTGCCTTTCTGGAAGATGTGATAGATCCATCAGGACGTTGGAGGGCACTCTTCTTGGTCTTATAGTTGGTGAATGCTTTTCCCGGCTTCTGCTGCACCTTCCAATATTTCTGCTCTTCTCTGCACTGCTTTGCGAGCTTGGAAGTTAGGATTTGGTTGCCTGAGGCTCGTGCCTTGCCACGTTGGTGAATGAGCCTGAGAGTTTTTGAAGTCAGGCATCTTTGTGTTTTATTTCTCTCTCCGCATTCTTCACACAATCATGGAGGTGCTAACCAGTTGGTTGTATTCTTCATCGATGTCATCAATTATGGTATCTTCCCATGTTGCCGCAGTAGTGCCAAAGAGTTCCCAGTTGGTGGTCGTTCTGGGAGTTCTCTTCCCTAAACTTGCAGCCTTTTCTCCCCATTGCGTGAAGTAGAATTTTGCATGAAGGGACTGTAGTCTGATCCTGTTTGGAATTTTGGGACGACAGTAACATCGGTCAGGAAAAACTGTTGATTGAAGATGATGTGGTCAATTTTATTGTGGAACTCTCCACCAGAGGATTCCCATGTCCAAAATTTTGATTCAGCCTTCTGGAACTGAGTTCCCATGAATGATTTTGGTGGACATGATGAACTCAGGTAGTGTGGAGTGTGGTCGATGTGGAGTTCTCTGCCTGATTTTCTCGGTCCTATCTTGGCATTAAAATCACCGACTATGATCTTGTAGAAGGCATGATATTTTTTATAGAGCTCCTCCAGTTCATGTAGAATTTCTCAGTTTCTTCTTAATTGTATGTGGATGTTGGTGTGTAGACAACAAAGATAGAAACTGCTGGCAGTGGGCCACATCTCTTCAAGTGTAATCATCCTATCCGGTTTGGTAGGCATTCAAATGAATCAATGTTCGCGGCCATGTTCATGTTGACAAGGACCCTGATGCCACTGATGCCTCTTTTCTTCGCATGTTCCAAGGAACAGTTCTTCTTCGGTGTCAAAAATGGCATCATGCGATTTATGCCTCCTTGTCTCAGTCAGACCAATGGTGTCATACTTGATCTTTTGCGCTTGCAACATCAGGTCCTCGATATATGCTTCCATTGCCAGTGTATGTGCATTGAAAGTACAGACAGTCATTTTAGTCCTTCTTCATTTTGGCAACTTAGTATGGCCCTGAAATTTTATCAGGCCCTACTTGTTCGTCCCTTCTTATTGTTGCCATATAAGGGCTCTTTAAGGGTCAGGAATATGAACATTTTTATTACTGGTTTTGGCATATTGAATATGCATCGGACAGTTTGCCACACTCTGCCGTGCAGGTGGTATACGCTAGTAGCTTGCTGGGTTAAGCACTGCCAGGAGTACTTCTTGAGTGCAGAGCAAGTCGTAATCCCTGAGCATCGCTGAGTGTGATATCGCTCTCCACCCTGACAAGCAGGTCATCCCTTTTGCCGCTCCATGTTATTGAAGGACACATGACCTGTGCTCCGGTAGTCCCACTGGCGGTCCTTGATGAGCGCAGCAAACATGGTGGTGGTAGAGATGGTAAAGTAAGATGACCGTCAGGTGAATGTAATCATGTCGCCCCACAGGTCGGTCTGAGGCCCCGTCGGAGTTGCCCAGGAACGGGGGCCACAAGCCAATGGGCTACCTGACCTCACTGGCGCCTCGCTGGAGCCGCTGCCAGGCTGCCCGCATAGTCAGCCCCGGCCGGGCTCCCCAGCCTTGTCGCTCCTAGGTGCTATTGTCCACATGTGCCAAGCAAGCTAGGCTGCACAACCGCCCGCTTGGCTGTTCCTGCCGCTCTCCTCGCCGCCCCTGTGACCCGAGTTGGGGCTCTGCTCACTGCCCGGCTCCCCACCTCTGCCATCGCTGCTGCCTAGCTGTTTCCCTAGCCACCGCAGCCACCTCCGAAAATCATTTTAAGAGGCTTTTAAGTTGCTCTTTCTTAATTTTTTCTCTGAGCATGGACAGCAGATGCAGGCTCAGTCTTTGGATCAGGAAGGTTGAAACCAAACCCTAAGGATGGTTGAATGGAAAGATGTGGACCTGGGACCTTAATGAAGAACAAGTGCCCTATTGCTGCTATTGCATTGGGCTCCCTACTTTTAGACTCTTTGTTATATTTTTCATCTTACATTTTTTTTCTTGGAAAGGAATTTTGATTAATGTATAAATTGAAAAGTATCTCAAAAAGTATTACAATTTGATCATTAGTATTAGACTATGCCTATAGCTAAAAAGCGATAATATTTGATAGTGGATTTGTGTTTAGTGCTATTTTAAAATTTGTCTGATTTGGGGGGACATTTTGAAGTCTCACACCAGCCTGTCTCCACCTCAGGTATTCTCCCTGGGGTATGCAGCTGGCCAGGAGGGCACCTGGGGTCGTGGCAGAGCCCCAGGCCTTGGCAGAAGGTGGAACTACAACCCCCAGAAGTCCAAGCAGAAGCGGAAGTAAACGGATATTTTGAACTCTCACACGGACCCATCTCCGCCTCAGGTATTCTCCCTGGGGTGTGTGGCTGGCCGATAGGGCGCCCCGCTCACACGGCTGCTTATTAATACAAAAACTAGGAAACTCAACACCAAGGGAAGGTAATACCCTCAAGAATAAAGAAACAGTACACTCGATCACTTGATCACTTGAATCCCGTTATTCATCGATTTGCTCGAGCGGGTGTCAGTAACATTTCCATTGGACCCTATCACGTGCCAATGTAGCCCAATGGCATCTGGTTGATTCAGGAACATGAAGACCCTCAAACCGTTTCTTCAGGGTCTTGACAAGGAAGTCTGACCATCTTGTAGGTGGGCGGCCACGTGATCTTTTTGACATCCCGTGGGATCCAGTCGGTAACGGCTCTAGTCCAGCGGTTGTCTCCAAATCGCATTACATGTCCAGCCCATCTGATTTTCGATGCCTTGGCAAACAAGACAGCATCCCTGATTCTGGAATAGCGATGGAGGTCAGAACTCCGGATTCCTTCTCTCACTTGTGTGAGGTGTGATATTCCAAGCATAGCTCTTTCAGTTCCTCTCTGGGAGACCCGAATAGCATTCTCATCGTGCTTTCACAGGGCCCAGGTCTCTGAGGCATATGTTAATGCAGGCAGAAGGGTGGAGTCAAAGAGATGTGCCTGGAGCCGGAGGTTCTTTGTCCTTTTAGCTATTTCTTCGATGCCTTTGAAGGCATTCCATGCCGCTCTCTTCCTCCTGCGCAGCTCAGGTTTTAGATCGTTCATCATGTTGATTTTTCAACCTAAGTACACATAACTGCTGCATTCAGAGATGTTTGTTCCAAAGAAACAGTACACTAGAGGAATCTTTCCCTGAACAATGCCCACACCATGGGGAAACAACGCAGATCCCCAGTTCCAAGAACAGATGAAGGAATCAACCCTGAAGACTCAAAAAAGAATGCAGATGTGCATGATCTCTCTGACAATGAATTTAGAGAAGAAATTGATAGGATGTTTAAGGAGCTCAACAAAAAATGGAGCAGATGTCCAATAAAATACAGGAGAACATAAACAAAGCAGTTGAAAGGGCAGTCAATAAATTGAGGGAGGAAATGAGAACAGAAATGAGAACAATGCAAATAGAAATATTATCGCTTAAAAACTCAGTAGATGAAATAAAAAAACACAATAAGGGCTCTCATCAGTAGGATGACAGCAGCGGAAGAGAGAATCAGTGAGACTGAAGATGAGCTGCAGAAAGCACATAAGATGGAAAAATACCAGAAAATGGATCAGCAACAGAACAGAGAACAATGGGATGAAGCCAGGCGGCACAACATAAGAATCATCGGAGTCCCAGAGGGACAGGAAAGTAACCCCAAGGAAATTAAAACAGTTAAAAACATCCTGGCTGAAAAGTTCCCTGAGTTAAAGGACGAAGGCATCCAGAGCCAAGAAGCCCAATGCATACCAGCAAGAAGAGACCCCAATAGAAAGACCTCAAGACACATCCTAGTCAAAGTAATGGATGCCATAGACAGAGACATAATTCTTCACGCAGCAAGATCAAAGAAGGAAATTGTATACAAAGGAGCATCCATTCGACTTTCAGCAGACTTCTCAGAAGACACCCTCCAAGCCTGAAGGCAGTGGTGGGATATAGTAAAATTTGTCTAATTTGGGGTGTGGAATACTGGTTCCTGACATTTACACTTTTATCTAGAACTGGTAAAAATACAAAAGTGATCTATCTTTGTTCTTCAAATTCTAAAATAAATGAGCCCTTATTTTAAGTAAAAAAAATCAATCTTGATTATAGCCATAAGAAATAAGATTAAAGTGACATTTTATTTGCTACTCCAGTGTAAAATATAAATTTAATTATATCAGATTCAGTTCTCAATATAGGATATCTATCTGAACTTTTAAAGTCCAAGATTGAATTAACATCTTAACTAATCTTACTAATACTTAATAATAATGAAAAAAATTATAATCTCTAACATATATTCCTGACATATCAAATAGGTTTATTTTCAAGCACTGATAAATAATTTGAAAAATATCAAGCATTAAAACTTCTGTCACACTCACTAAAAATCTAACTTCTGAAATAAATACAAAGCAGATGGTATAGGCAGTTTTTCACTGCATCACTGTCACTGTCTTTCCGTTGTTCATCAATGTGCTCGAGCAGGCACCAGTAACATCTCCATACATCCTGTCACAAGCAAGTGTAGCCCGAGGGTATCTGCTTGCTCCAGGGAGAGAAAGAGCCTCAAACCATTCGTCAGATCACGGAATTGAGGTTCATAATTGTTACTAGTTTTTGGCGTAAAAACATAGATAGATAGATAGATAGATAGATAGATAGATAGATAGATAGATAGATAGATAGATAGGTAGATAGATAGATAGGTAGATAGGATAGATAGTAGGTAGGTAGGATAGATAGGTAGATGATAGTTGATAGGTAGGTAGGTAGGTAGGTAGGTAGGTAGGTAGGTAGGTAGGTAGGTAGGTAGGTAGGTAGGTAGATAGGATAGATAGGTAGATAGATAGATAGATAGATAGATAGATAGATAGATAGATAGATAGATAGATAGATAGATAGATAGATAGATAGATGAAAAAAAAAAGAGAGAGAATAAAGAAGAGATGGGGGGGAGGGGGGGGGGGGGGGGGGGGGGGGGGGGGGGGGAGGTAGGTAGGTAGGTGGAGGCAGGTAGGTAGGTAGGGGTGGTGGTAGATAGATAGATAGATAGATAGATAGATAGATAGATAGATAGATAGATAGATAGATAGATAGATAGATAGATAGATAGATAGATAGATAGATAGATAGATAGATAGATAGATAGATAGATAGATAGATAGATAGATAGATAGATAGACAAAGCCCTTCAAAGTAATAGAGAGAGCTTTCCCATGGTGAACCATGTCATCTCTTCCTTAGAATCCATCACTCAAATATTTATGATCTTGGACCCAGTACTTGAATTGATCCGAGAATTTGTGTTGCTTGCTATGGTGAATCCTGCCTTTTCTTCTGTTTCTTATATGAGTTGACCAACATTATTTTAGAAAGGGACAGGTCTCCTTGGGATTCAACGCAATGTGCCTAAAATATTTTTATAAACACTATTGACCCAAATAATATTGTGAGAAAAGTCATTTACTTGTATCATAACAGTACTCCAATGTCGGGATTGGCCGCTGGGGTCCCCCGACAGTGCCGGGAAGCGAGTTCCCTTCTACCTCCGAAGCCTGCGGGAATGGATGAAGACTCAGGAATCCGATGCAGCTTTAAAAGGGCTTTACTATCACAGGATCCAATATATAATCCAAAAGCAGGGAAAAAACTCCGGACTCTGGGTTCCCAGCTAGGCCCCAGCCAGGTGTAGGCCAAGATGGCTGCCACCACGTGTTGAGGCCCAACAGAGAATGGAGAGGATGGAGAAGCAAAAACACCAAGGAAAGCCGAAATGGCAAAAGGGGAAAAAAGAGAGAGCTTCTTTCTTCTTGCAGCTTATTTTATAGCTAGAAATCTGCCCAAACTCCCAGCCCAGCCCATTCTGGGCTGGGCTATCTAGAGGTGAAAACAGGAAAACAGCTCCATAGAATGTAGCAACTTCAGGAGGCCATCTGGTTGTTTACAAGGACCCAGAGCTAATTCAAAGCCTCCTAGCAGAGCTGGGAGGAGCTATAAGCTAAATGTAACTTCCCCTGGCAGGAAGGATCAAATGCCCTCAGGTAATTTCTCCCAGCACCTCACCTAATATCTTAAGCCAAGTTCTGCCTGGAATTGCCTTTATAGGGTAGAGAAGGGGGTTTCTGAGATGGCAGGTCTCTGTACCAAAGACTAATACTAATGCCAGTTAAATATTTCTCCAAGCCTTCACAAGAGTCTCGTCTACTTCACAGTAGCTTTGTATTTTAGTTGCCTTTGAGTTATCAGGGAGCCATGCTTGCTTGCTTGGAGGCAAACAGCATTTCTCTCTGGTCTAATTACTTAGAGATCCAACGTGGCCAGGCAAATATGCTGGTAAGATCTAGCTAGTCCCACGATGCTTGTGGTAGCATGAGAGAATATTTATACCAGCCAGTACAGAATACATGGTCAGATAAACTGCCACATTTAGACTACTCCCTATCTATGAAGTGACCTGCAGGAGGCAATCCAGGGCAGATGCAGAGGCCTAGGCTTTTAGGTGTCCTGCAACACTCCAAATTATGTATTAAGATTTTTTTCTTCCATGGATGATTTAAGAGAGGAAGATATAATTGTTTGGAAAATATGTCTCTAAATTTTTCTTATTAATTTTAAAAGTTAATACCAGAACAGCGTATGACAGAAACTAAATTGTGAGCAACTTTGTAACTGTATATCATGTCATCCTTTTTCCTGGATGATTCTTTCATACTAAGTTTATCTAAACACATGATATCTTGGTTACATTCAATAATATTTTCATTTTTTTGTTGTTCATTGATTGATCTAATTTGAAGTTATCTTAATTTAAAAATGTGCTTATTATCTCTCTCCACCAGAGTGTAAACTCTCTGTGAATATTTTACCCACAATTTCTAGAAATATATTTTACATAGCAGAAACAAAATAAATAAATAGCCATTGTACAGGCATATCTTCTTTGATAATTTAATAATAATATAAAATGTTTCTGCCCCTCGAGGTTGCAGGTGTGACTGTTGTGCCTGGCTGCATAGGCAGGTGACAGACAGGAGACAGGCTTGTCTACACCCAGGGTTCTGCTCCATTGGCCCTGGATGGTTGATGGTCTGACATAGAAAAGGCTGGGCCCCTTGAGAAGAACCCAAAGCAATGGTAGAATCTGGCAAGCTACCCGTGGTGTATTCAATATGCCAAAAACAGTAGCAATGATCAGCCTCATTCCCAATGAATTGGAAATGTTACTTCTCCCGCTCAAGCAAATCAATGAACAACGAGAAGATAAGTGACAAGCGTACAAGTAAAACATTAGATTTCATACTGCATGCATAAAAAGCTATTGCCAGAGAGTTCTTTTTGCTGATATCCACATGGAATTTTTAAAATACCAAATGACTTAAACATTGTAAATTTTTAAAATAGAATTTTTAAAATACTGAATAACTTTTAAAATACTGAATGACTTAAACATTGTAAAATTTTAAACATAATTTTTAAAATACTGAATAATTTTTAAAATACTGAATGAATTAAACATTGTAAATTTATTACCTCACAGTTCTGGCGGCTAGATGTTCAAAACAGAGGTGTTAGTACAATTTGTGTGTTCCCAAGGACAATTTGTGAAGGAAAGATATATTCTTGGCTACAAATATGGCTACTTTTGAGTTTACAAAATTTCACATTTCTCTTCGTCTGAGTAAATGTTTCAGTGAATAAATTTTCTTCTTTGTAAATAAATCATGTAGGATTAAAATTCCACAATAATGATTAAGTTGATTACTTCTATAAAGACCGAAATCTCTGTATAAATTGATACAGGTTAGGGTTAAAACTTCAATAAACATTTTGAAAAACTGAATTCAGCCCACAACAACCAAATATACTTCTTTTACAGTTCTTCTTTTGCCCTTCTGCATATCTATCGAGAAAACATAAATATATAATCATAAGTCATACATTTATTGACGCTATACTAAATCTGTTTATCATAAAGAGTATAATTCAATTTGAGTGATTCTTGTCAAGAATTCAAAATGGTGCTGAGAGGCAGTGCAGTGGGTTGGGACTAGTGTATTGAACCATCTTTGGTCTGTGTCAAGTACCCCTGAGTACAGAGTCAGAAGAAAGCCTTGAGCACATTCAGGTGTGATCCATTGCCCACACCTCCTCCCCCACCAAAAAATACTAACTATGTAAATAAGATATTTCTCAAGAGACACTGAGGACAGGATAGATAAAATGCTAACTGTTCTGAGATAACAAGTCCAAAGTTCTATTCTGGCTCTAATTCAGTCTTTCTATAAGCTTGTTAAGGCAAGCGAGAATCCTGCTCCTTTAAACATCCATCCATACCCAAGAAGCCTTTTTTTTAAGCTTCGTGTCACTCTTTCCAATATTTTAACATATTATAGAGAACTTATGCATGTTTGAGGTTTATGTTGCCCTGAATTAAGGTTCATCATCATATTCCTGTCTACAGAGCAAGACCATGGTAGAAGAAACACAGTATTTATACTGAACTAGAAGAATGCCATTAGAGCTATTACACAGACCAAATAAATAAGGACAAATATCAGTTTCACATGTGTTAGGAATGGATGCAACATTCATGACTCAGGATTCATGACTCCTTCACTGCTGTTCATTTATTGAAACTGAGGTCAACGTAACCTTCAGGCAGCAGCTGTGACTCCTCACTGTCCCATGAGAATGAAAACACATTACATGCAAAGCAAAGTAAAACGACTTCCATGTCCTGTCCCCATTGCCATTTGCTAGGAAAATAAATAGTGTCACATTTTATTGTCTCTATAGCACAACAAAAATTATTTTTTGTTGAGAAAAAATGTTTTCACTTTAGAAAAGGACTGTTACTATTTTAAGGTTGCAGTGGCATTTTTATGGAAAGATATATTGTCAGAGTATTTCAAATGCTGCAATCCATGGTTTTAAAGCCATTTTGGCACTGTCTCATTTGCCTTTCAGACATTCCAGGGGAGGGTGAGAAAGAGCATCCACTTTTGTAGATAATTTTCCCATGAAAATTCAGCAAATACCATAGCAGTGTGCAGTGTTTCATCGCACGAGACATACTCCAAAAGAACTGTTTCATGTGGCACAAATTCAAGAACACTCAGGGGACTAAGTTGAGCATCATAATAGAAGAAAATGTTAGATTTTGCTTAATGTCTTCCACTTGCCTTAAGATATAATTTCAGTCTTGACTCCTTCAATGTAAGCTTCAGTCTTGGAAGACTAAATAACAAAGCAATGATAGCACAGACGTGACAGTCTGTAAAATATTACTTAAAATATCAGAAGTGCACCCTTTTAGAAGTGAAAGTAGATTGAACATTCTTATAGCCTGTGGGAAGGATGAAAAAGGGCTGAATCATGAACATTCCAGTTTGCTGTTTCCCACTGAACGCTAGTTTTCTTCTAATTTTTGCAGTAAAATGTAACAGCTAGGTAAGATATTAAATGATTCCCTTCACCTGTTCTATGGAGTCATCTTTAATTGCCTGACATAGGATCTCCTAATTGCTAAATCTGCAATTTCAAAGTAAAAAATCCCCTTTGGCCATGGAGATAAGGAAATCCTAATAGAGGCATTTCTATCAAGACTTCTCAGACTGAATTTGGTTCTTTAGGGAGACCCATGAGATTTGCCCCAAGACATTCCCTCAAGACCGTCTGTAATTTACAACTGATTTTGAACATGCTCATATTCATATGCGAAGCAACCAATAATTCACTAATGTGTTTATTGATCTTACTTCAAAAAATATGAGAAGGTAATTGGTAGGAAGAGATTGGTTCTGTCTGGGTACATTTGATAAGGTAGACCCTTAGGGAACATCATTAGGCACTAACTGGGAAAAGGAATTAGTACCCTCAAGCTAATTCTGCTTATCTCATCATAAAGTAGTGAGACTGTTTAGGCAAGAGGCTCACTGGGTTTTCCATGGAAGTCACATGGGGATGAATGACCAAAACTGTTCTAGCAACAGATATTTTAATACATGACTAAATCAGACAAGAAAAGAAATTCTATTTGTTCGTTTACTCCTTTCTCTAATTCTCACTCTCTTGCTTTTTGGTATTCCATGTATATTTTAGCTCAATTATTCTTGCTTCTTGTTACCATAATCTATCTTACTTCCTTGTCTTAAATTCTTCAGTATTATATTATGTAAGAGAGAGAGCAAGAGAGAGAAAGAGAGAGAAAGAGAGCAAGAGAGAGAGAGAATAAGAGAGAGAAAGAGAGAAGAGGGAAAGTGCCTGCCAAAAAAGGCAGGCTGGGGGAAGGGGGGAGAGAATCGGGATATTGATGGTGGAAAAATATGCACTGGTGGAGAGATGGTTGCTGCAACATTGTATGGCAGAAATCTAATCACGAACAGTTTTGTAATTGTATATCTCATGGTGGTGTAATGAAATAAAAAAATAAAATAAAATAATGATTTCAGTCTTATTTTTCTTTCTAGTTACTCTTGTTCCTTACCTCTTTCCCATCAAATCACTACCTAACATTCCATCATGTACAATTATTAGTGATTGTTTAAATATGCTATTCATTACTGAAAAAATACTTTAAAATAACAAGGGTTAAAGGTGGTATTAGTATAGTGGTCTGTCAGAGAAGGAGGAGGCCGGGAGAAAGTGAACCCAGCATTTCAGAACTGAAATCTTTCAGTTAATGTCTGGCCACAGTGCAATTCATTTAATGAAAATCAACAAAAACTTATAAAATGTACCAAGTTGTATAATATTCTCAAAATATTACAGTATCTGTTGTGTAATAATTATGAGTTGACTATAAATAACCATAAATTGGTATTTATTCTTCAAGAAAAATAATATGTTATAAACCTTTATGTTCTTGAAAAATGGACAAAGTGAATAATAAATGTCTAGAACACTCGACATTTAAAGAAAAATGCACACTTAATCTAATTGCACACATAAGTCCACAGATCTCCCATCACACTAAGAGAGTTTCATATTTTCCCTTCCCTGTTCCTCAGTGACTGATATTGGATATTTAATTACACTAAGCATTTAATGATTTGCTGAGTTTTCACAAGTTTAAAATCTTCCCAAGATACAGAAAGAAAAATCATTGTCATTTTTCCTAATTTTTTTTGTGATTTGAGTAATATTTGAAGTTCCCATTATGCATTTGTAGTAATCGATTATGCAATAAATATTAAGAAGTGAATTCTCATTCTATTAATATTTACACCTAGATTAATTCTAAGCCAAGAAATTAGATCAACATAAATAAAGCTGTTTATTGCTAATAAGATCAAATTAATTTTGTCTGTTATTCTATTGTAGCAGAACACTAGATGAAGGAAAACCATGCGAGCAAGCTGGCTTCCGGAAAGGATTCAGCACAATCGACCATATCCACACAGTAACCAAGCTCATTGAGGTTTGTAGGGAGTACAAGATGCCGCTCTGTCTCACGTTCATTGATTTAAAAGAAAGCCTTTAATTCTGTGGAGACTGACGCAGTCATCGAAGCCCTAGCCAAACAGGGTGTTCAAACCCAATACATCAGGATCCTTTGTGAACTGTATTATGGATTCACCACCAGTATCTCACCATTCTACAAAGAAGTGATCATTGATGTGAAAAGAGGGGCTCGACAGGGTGATACCATTTCACCAAAACTCTTCAGTGCCACCCTCGAGAACATCATGCGACAATTAGATTGGGAAGGAATGGGAGTGAAAATAGATGGTTGGCAACTACACCACCTCCACTTCGCTGATGATATCGTTCTAATAACACCAAACATTAGCCAAGCGGCACAAATGCTGGCTGACTTCAACTGAGAATGTGGAAAGATAGGTCTACAGCTGAATCTAAAGAAAACTATGTTCATGAAAAATGAGCTAGTTCCAGAGGCCCCATTCACTCTCAATGGAACAAACATCTCTGAAGGCAGCAGTTCTGTGTACCTAGGTGGAGAAGTCAACATGATGAACCACCTAAAACCTGAGCTGCGCAGGAGGAAGAGAGCGGCATGGAATGCCTTCAAAGGCATCGAAGAAATAGCTAAAAAAGGACAAAAAAACCTCTGGCTCCGGGCACATCTCTTTGACTCCACCGTTCTCCGTGCATTAACATATGCCTCAGAGACCTGGGCCCTGGGAAAGCAGGATGAGAATGATATTTGGGTCTCCCAGAGAGGAACTGAAAGAGCTATGCTTGGAATATCACGCCTCACTCAACTGAGAGAAGGAATTCAGAGTTCTGACCTCTATCTCTATTCCAGAATCAGGGATGCTGTCTCGCTTGCCAAGGCATCGAAAATCAGATGGGCTGGACATGTAATGCGATTTGGAGACAACCGCTGGACTAGAGCCGTTACCGACTGGATCCCACGGGATGTCAAAAGATCATGTGGCCGCCACCTACAAGATGGTCAGACTTCCATGTCAAGACCCTGAAGGAACGGTTTGAGGCTCTTCATATTCCTGAATCAACCAGATGCCATTGGGCTACATTGGCAAGTGATAGGGTCCAATGGAAATGTTACTTGCGCCCGCTCGAGCAAATCCATGAATAACGGGATTCAAGTGATCAAGTGATTTTATTGTATTAATAATTCTATCTATTCAGTCAACAATTCACTGAGCATTTAGTAAAAC
>JAJIBD010038213.1:0-15927 GCA_021461705.1 Cryptotis parvus | reverse complement strand
TTTTATCCTTGATTTTCATTTTGCTACTTGGTTGTTAGGGCACCTTACACATTTTAAAATAACTCTTGTACAAATGTACAATTGAGAATATGTTTCACCCACTCTAATTGTCCTCAATTACTTGATTATTTCCATTGTTATGTTGAAACTTTTAGTGAGACATACTTCCGCTCTGTATAAGTTCTTTTGTTTTGTCTATCTAATTTTGGGCTTGAAAGTAGAATGATGTTATCAGCGAAGTGGAGGTGGGTGTAGTTGCCGACCATCTATCTTCACTCCCATTTCTTCCCATTCTAATTGTCGCATGAAGTTCTCGAGGTGGCACTGAAGAGCTCGGTGAAATGAGATCACCCTGCCAAATTCCTCTTTTTGACATCAATGATCACTTCCTTGTAGAATGGTAAGATCCTGGTGGTGAATTGTAATACAGCTCACGAAGGATCTTGATGTATCGGGTTGGAACATTCTCTTTAGCTAGGGCTTTGATGACTGCTTCAGTCTCAACAGAATCAAAGGTTTTCTTTTAAATTAATGAACTTTAGATAAAGCGGCATCTTGAACTCCCTACAAACCTCAATGAGCTTGGTTACATCTCGTGGTGGATATGTCTCGTTTGCTAAAAGCACCAAAATCAGAATGGCTGGACATGTAGTGTAATTTGGAGACCACCACTGGACTAGAGCCAGTTACCAACTGGATTCCATGGGAGGTCAAAAGATCACGTGGCTGCCCACCTACAAGATGGTCAAGACTTCTTCATCAAGACCCTGAATCAACGATTTGAGGCTCTTTGTGTTCCTGGAGCAAGCAGATGCCATTGGGCTACACTGGCACGTGATAGGGACAAAATGGAAACATAACTGGCGCCCGCTCAAGCAAATTGATTAATAACGGGATGTCGAAGCGATCAAGTGAACTGATCTAATTTTGGGTTTCAGTATCTTTTAAAAATAAATGTTTGGTTTTGGTTTCTATTGAGTTTGCTAATTGCTTTCCAATTCTCAATTTTGTTTCTTTCTATTTTTTTTCCTTTTTTACACCCTCTCTACTTTAGGTTTTGTTTATACTTCCTTTTTTATTTTCATAGTAGTTAAATCTGTTTATTGATTTAAGATCTTCACATTCTTTGAGTGATGCAAACACTGCTTTTATAACTTATTTTGTTGTCTTAGCTTTTATCCCAATGTATATGATCAAAGTCATAATTTTTTTTTGCTTTATGGGTCACACCCAGCAATGCTCAGGGGGCTACTCCTGGTTCTGTGCTCAGGAATCACTCCTGGTACTTCGTGGGGGGCCATATGGGATGCCAGGGATCAAACCCAGGTCAGTCACATGCAAGGCAAATGCCCTACCCACTGGACTATTGCTCCAGCCCCCAAACTCATAAATTTTTATGACAGATAATAATTATGAACTTTGTGATTATGTTATCCAATTTACAAAAATATACCTTTATGAAATGTGGCATCAAAATACTAAAATTGAGGATATAGAAAATATTAACTAAAATAGTAACTCAATTGGTATATGTATACATATGTTAATTAGTTATATATTATTGTATATAATAAATATAATATATTAATTAATTGCATAAAATCCAAAAAATAGTTTGCTTAATGTTAGATTGAGCATCACTCAGCAACCTCCCTAGAAATTCACTTTTTTTTTAAGTTAGCAAATAGCCAAAAAACCAATTACACCTAAAAGTATCACTAAGCACCCTAATTATTAACAGCACATCCATGGGAGTTTGGAATCACCCATATTAGTAAACACTGTTAGTACAACACCTTATTATTATGAAATTACAAGTTAATTATGAAAAATGCAGTTTGTAGTAGTATTTAATAAATTTGTCACTATCATGAGACTTCATGATCATTTTAATATTTCTTCCAGCATAGGTTTCCTGAGTGACCTGGATGGAGAAGTATAATCAAACAGTGTTGGATGAATTTATTCTCATGGGAATCACAGATCGACCAGAGCTACAAACTCCATTATTTGGACTCTTCCTCATTGTTTACATGATCTCTGCAGTTGGTAATCTGGGACTGATTATCCTCACCAAGATAGATTCTAAGCTCCAAACACCGGATGTACTTTTCCCTCAGACACTTGTCTTTCACTGATCTTGGTTATTCAACAGCTGTAGGACCCAACATGCTAGTAAATATTTCTCTAGGTCAATATGCAATCTCATATCATTTGTGTGCCATTCAACTCATTTTCTTCAGCTTCTTCATCACTAGTGAGGTTTTTATTCTGTCCGCTTGGCCTATGACCGTTATGTGGCCATCTGTAACCCTCTGTTGTACACAGTCATCATGTCCCAAGTGAGTTTCAGCTGCTGGTGGCAGTCCCCCTATCTTTACAGCATGTTTTTGTCTTTATTCACCATCATAAAAATTTTCACTTCATCATTTTGTGGCTATAATGTCATCAGGCATTTCTACTGTGATAGTCTGCCCTTGATATCTTTGATCTGCTCAGACACTTCTGGAAATCAAATTAGTCATTTTGATCTTTGCAACTTTTAACTTGGTTTCTTCACTTTCCGTTGTCCTCGTGTCATATAGTCTCATCGTGGGTGGCTATTCTTAGGATGAACTCTGCGGAAAGGCAGACACAAGGCCTTCTCCACTTGCGGTTCTCACCTGACAGTGATTGTCATATTCTATGGTACTCTGTTCTTCATGTATGTGCATCCCAAATCCAGCCAATCCTTCGAAGCAGTGATAAAATGGCCTCTTTGTTTTACACATTGGTAATACCCATGTTGAATCCTATGATCTATAGTTTAAGAAACAGGAAGTGAAAAATGCGTTGCCTAGAACCTGGAAAATGTGTTAAAATATCCTATTTAAAATGCATGGTCGTTAACAGCTAACAATAGATGAAATATTAGTCAATCAATGTCAACTTGTATTTTTTACTTGCCTCCATGATATGGGAAATAATTATGGATAAAGTATAGCTTAGATGATTATTTTCTGCTTAAGCTTTAGATATTTACGTTATCTAGTTTTAAGCCTAGAACATGTGCCATTGTTAGTCTCCTATGCCTCTATTTTTTCATGTTTATTTCCCTAAATTTTTATTTTTATGAACATTATAATCTTGTCATTTCTAGAAAAATAAAAAGGTACAAAACAGATAACTTGACACATTTTACATCATGGATTCATTATGGAATATATATTTTGCTAAATATCACTTGATCACTTGAATCCCGTTATTCATCGATTTGCTCGAGCGGGCGCCAGTAACATTTCCATTGGACCCTATCACGTGCCAATGTAGCCCAATGGCATCTGGTTGATTCAGGAATATGAAGAGCCTCAAACCGTTCCTTCAGGGTCTTGACAAGGAAGTCTGACCATCTTGTAGGTGGGCGGCCACGTGATCTTTTGACATCCCGTGGGATCCAGTCGGTAATGGCTCTAGTCAGCGGTTGTCTCCAAATCGCATTACATGTCCAGCCCATCTGATTTTCGATGCCTTGGCAAGCGAGACAGCGTCCCTGATTCTGGAATAGCGACGGAGGTCAGAACTCCGATTCCCTTCTCTCACTTGAGTGAGGCGTGATATTCCAAGCATAGCTCTTTCGATTCCTCTCTGGGAGACCCGAATAGCATTCTCATCCTGCTTTCGTAGGGCCCAGGTCTCTGAGGCGTATGTTAATGCAGGGAGAACGGTGGAGTCAAAGAGATGTGCCCGGAGCCGGAGGTTCTTTGTCCTTTAGCTATTTCTTCGATGCCTTTGAAGGCATTCCATGCCGCTCTCTTCCTCCTGCGCAGCTCAGGTTTTAGGTCGTTCATCATGTTGATTTCTCGACCTAGGTACACATAACTGCTGCATTCAGAGATGTTTGTTCCATTGAGAGTGAATGGGGCCTCTGGAACTAGTTCATTCTTCATGAACATTGTTTTCTTTAGATTCAGCTGTAGACCTATCTTTCCACATTCTCGGTCGAAGTCAGCCAGCATTTGTGCCGCTTGGCTAATGTTTGGTGTTATTAGAACGATGTCATCAGCGAAGTGGAGGTGGTGTAGTTGCCGACCATCTATCTTCACTCCCATTCCTTCCCATTCCTAATTGTCGCATGATGTTCTCGAGGGTGGCGCTGAAGAGTTTTGGTGAAATGGTATCACCCCTGTCGAACCCCTCTTTTTGACATTAATGATCACTTCTTTGTAGAATGGTGAGATCCTGGTGGTGAATCCGTAATACAGCTCACGAAGGATCTTGATGTATTGGGTTTGAACACCCCTGTTTGGCTAGGGCTTCGATGACTGCTTCAGTCTCCACAGAATCAAAGGCTTTCTGTAAATCAATGAGCGTGAGACAGAGCGGCATCTTGTACTCCTACAAACCTCGATGAGCTTGGTTACTGTGTGGATATGGTCGATTGTGCTGAATCCTTTCCGGAAGCCTGCTTGCTCGCATGGTTGTCCCTTCATCTAGTGTTCTGCTAATCCTGTTCAGGATGACTCGTGTAAACAGCTTGTAGATGACGAGACAACAGGCAGATGGGGCGATAGTTGCCGATGTCGTGAATGTCTCCCTTCTTGAACAGTAGAACTGTCCTGCTGGTTTTCCATTGGGAGGGCACCTTGCATTCGGACAGGTAGCGTGTGAAGAGCCGAGCTAGTGTATTGATGAGTACCGACGGCAGATTCTTCAGGTGTTCGGGTCTGACTTTGTCTGGGCCTGGTGCTGTTCCCTTCTTTACGGATGAGATGGCATGTCGGATTTCAGAAGGGAGAGCGTTGGGAATGACATATCCATCCTGTGGAATTTGGTATGTGGGCAGGTGGATGTGGCTATCAAAGAGATTTGAGTAGAAGTCCTGGATAATCTTCTCCATTGCCTTTCTGGAAGATGTGATAGATCCATCAGGGCGTCGGAGGGCAGTCATCTTGGTCTTATAGTTGGCGAAGGACAGGCGGGCGGTGCGAATGCTTTTTCCTGGCTTCTGCTGCATCTTCCAGTATTTCTGCTCTTCTGTCTTTGAGGTCTTCTTTTATTGCTTCTCTGCACTGTTTAGCAAGCTTGGACGTTAGCATTTGGTCTCCTGAGGTTCGCGCCTTGCCACGTTGGCGAATGAGCTCGAGAGTTTCTGAAGACAGGCGTTTTTTTGTGTCTTTCTCTCTCGGGCATTCTCGCACAATCATGGAGGTGCTGAACCAGTCGGTTGTATTCTTCATTGATGTGCGTCCAATGATGGTATCTTCCCATGTTGCTGCAATGGTGCCAAAGAGTTCCCAGTTGGTGGTCGTTCTGGGAGTTCTCTTCTTAAACTTTGCAGCCTTTTCTCCCGTTCTGGGAAGTAGAATTTTGCAGGAAGGAGACAGTGGTCGATCCTGTTTGGAATTTGGGATAACAGCTACATCGGTCAGACAAAACCATCGATTGAAGATGATGTGGTCAATTTCATTGTGGAACTGTCCGCCAGGAGATTCCCATGTCCAACGTTTACTACAGCTTTCTGGAACTGTGAGTCCCATGAATGTTCTTGGTGGACATGATGAACTCAGATAGTCTCTCTCCACATGTTCTTCCATTAGGCCTCCTGTGCTGGTGGTCCCATGTGGAGTTCTTTCAGCCGATCTTCTTGGTCCTATTTTTTGGCATTTTTAGGGATTGGGAGTTAGCTACAGGAGTTACAAAACCCTTGACATCCCATGTAAAACAAATTTAGAAGTGAGCTCAAGCTCTCCCCCACAGCACTGTGGTAAGTTTCTCTTCTTTTTCTCTTCTCTCTCTCTCTCTCGCCGGCTCTCTTTTGTTCTCTTTGTTCTAGCTCTGAATCCTAAGCACAGGGTTCTTCCTCCTATTAAGCAATTTATGGTATGTCTGAACCTCTGATAAGTAAAGCTTTTTAAAACTCGCACTCGGGATTCCTGAGTCTTCTTATTCCAGGCGCCCCCCGCCAGCTTCGGAGTGTGCAAAGAGAACTCTCTTCCCGGGTAATTGTTGGGACCCCAGCCGCTTCCCCTGGACACTAAGGCATGCAAATTCGGGGCCAGCACTGGGAGTCTCTCAATGCATGGACTCCTGTTTTACTTTCATAGCTCCAAGTCACTTCCTTGATTCTGTGTGGCCTCCCTTCCCACTGTAATTCCTTGAGAGTCTTATGGTTAGACGATCATCAGCACCCACTAATAAAACCTTCTGTACTTAAACACTCCCCATCATGATCTAGAAGGTGTGATCTTTTTTATAGAACCCTCCAATTCCATGTAAGAATTTCTCAATTTCATCTTCTTTTATGTGAATGTTGGTAAGACAATGGAAGAGTAGGAAATTCTTGCTTTCTCATGTGGCCATCTCTTCTCAAGTGTACTATCCTATTTGGTTTGGTTAGGCATTCAAACTAATCAATGTTGACGGCCATGTTTGTAAGTGCTGGACAGAACACTAACGCCTAACAACACCTCTTTCGGGCTTCATAGTTCCAAGTAGAACAATTCTTCTCAAAAGTCAATACAGCATGATGAAATCTGAGCCTCCTCTGCCCACTTAGACCAATGATCGCATTTGAGCACCCTTGCCGTTTCACCTTCAGATCCTCAATATATGCTTCCGATGCCAGCGCATATGCATTGGTGAAAGTACAGACAGTCATTTTGACCTTCGCTGCGGTTGCCTCCAATGGCCATGAAATTTTTATCGTAAGGACTGCTTGTTTGCCTTTCTTACTGCTGCAGATATAAGTGGCCTCTTTTTGGGGTCAGGAAATAAACATTTCTATTACTGGACTTTGGGCATATCGAACACACATTGGACAGCTTTGCGCCCTCTGTTAGCGCAGTTAAGTATTCCCTATTACTTTTGTGGGACTCCTCCTCAGAGTGCAGAAAAAAATAAATACTCATGGGTGGTAAATTTGATGGTGTAAAGGTAAATCGTGTGGCAGCTGCACAGCCGCTTCACGCGCAACGGAAAGCTGGTTTCGGCTCTCGTTTGCCGGGTGTGCCTTGTGTCTTAGGCTCAAGCATTCCTGGGCTTGAAATACTCTCCTTTGAAGGGCGGGTCTCTAGTGAAAGGGTCCCTTAGTAAAATGGGTTTCCTTTGTAGACAAGCCAGGCTGGAGACTGGGATTAATCTGCTGGGTGGGAGATATTACCTTGCTGCAGTAGGGTGGATTAAATTGGGCAATATGGCAACCCAAATTTGGAAGCTTTTGGTGGTTTACAAAATAAAAAAAATGGTGCAGAATTAGGGAAATAGAATAAGTGGTTTTTGAACAATGTAAAAATGTAAAATGGAAAAAACAGGATAATACCACACTACCCTAAGAACCTTTGGTGAGCAGAGAAATAGTAGAAATGAGCTATATTGTTGGGTGCTGACCTTGGCAATAATGAGCTGACCCAGGTTTGATCTTCAACACCACACCCATAATCCCCCAAGCTATTCCAGAGTGGATGCCCTGCAAATAAGAAACATAGAGCAAAAAACATGAGCCCTGCAAACTCATGGTCCTGGTTCCCTTTCAATTCTATTTCTTCCTTGGAAAGATATATCTAAAAAAGTGAAGATTTATTTGGGTAAAAAGGCGATCATAATTGGCTCACAATAGAGCTTATGTTTCCACCAATGTGCATGCATGAGTCCTTGATCTGAGCACTCCAGCATCAATAATATCAGAACACACAGAGGAAGTCACCCTCCCAAAAAGGCATAAGAGAGAAAATAATCAAAGGAGGCTAATGTAAACAGGCAGATTACATAAAGTAGGAAAATTTTTTCATATTGTTGTTGTTGCTTGTGAGCTCAAAGCATTCTGCAGTTCTCCAGACTATTTCTGTATCTGTGAATAGGAGTGACCCCGTGGCCAAGTTCAAACATCTAGGTTTCAGGCAAGGGCACCTAAGCATCTGCTGAAATAGCCGCCAGGTAAAACAAACGTCTTTAGCCCCTACGGCTGTCTCTCCAGTCCCTAAAGAACAGATTATTGCTTAGGATTTACTCACAAACTGCCACAGGGACTGTCATACACCCATGGGCAACCCTAAGTGAGTAGTAAAGAATTACGGCTTTACAAAAGGGCAGGATATGAAATACCATACTATAGTCTCTTTATTATAGAAACCTTCTAACTGATTAGATAAGTTCTTCCACATTTTGTAGTGTGCTATTAACAAAACTCCAAAATTCACTGATGCGTGATTTTATATTAAGAAATCTTATGAGACATAGCATCACAGCAACATTCAGACCTGTAGCACTTCTCAACTTCAGTCCTTCCATATCAAGTATTAAAACATAGATTTAGAAAAGTTGAAAATTATCCTTCGAGCCTGGGGAGGTTTCTCTGTTAATCACAGGGTTCACTGGACACGTCTTCGCAAGCTGTTGTCCACTGGTATAAAATGATGCTGATTCAAACCAGTTTAGATCAAACCACCAGGCGCGCACCCAGTCATCCCAATGTAAAATATAAGTGTCAATGTGTGTGTGTGGGGGAAGGAGGCAGGGAATAAAGAGTTTAGAATAAGCATAAAAATGGAAGAACTATTAAAATTACAGGTGAATATAAATTCAATAACAATAATAAATAAGTGGCTTCTCAAATTATTTAGAAGTTCAAATACTCAGGAAAATGAGGAAATTGCTTCTGTCATATCCTTAGGGAGAGAAGGCCAAATGGGTGAAAAAATATTCATAAATTGTTCTCATGTACCAAGTTTCCATTTAGGCACATTGAGGACCAAAAATGTTTCTCTAGAGGTAAATACATAATAAAAGCATCTTTTCGTGTTATGTCATAGTCTGTACCAACATATAACTAAATTATGTTTGCTAAGATTACATGTACAGCATTTTGTTTGTGTTAAAGTGTTATTAAAAATATGCTGAGTTTATTATTTATTTCTTGTGTGTCTTCTATAAAAAATAAATTATGCTGTAGAACAGAGGAAATTTCTTCTTCATTCCTTTAGATATTTTTCGCCAAACAACTTTATGCGAATGTAAAAAAGCTTCTTTCTTCAAAGGTTAAAGTGCATTAGCTTACTCATATAGAATCTATGTATTATAGGGAAAGTAAGTAGATCTACCAACTACATTTGGGCAGTGCAGAATTAGTATCGGGCAGAGCTGTATGCAGTTCATGAAATATTTTCTTTGGAAAAGATAAATTATAAACTAAGGTGTGTGATATAAAAACTTATGGTAGAACGACTGATTGCAAGTATTAATCTCCAAATTAATCTTCCAAAATCTTGTTATTAAGCAGTTATTCTTTAAATAATTACGTGAAATTTAAATCAATAGAAGGCGGATTGCTTCTGGCGGATCTTGATAAGGGAGTGAGAGGATTCATGCCTTTTGACATGTGAAAATCTCTGACTAGCATAATATGGAAAAGCAATATTTTATGTATTCAAGTGTCTAATGAGAAAATCCCTTAGCAAAACCAATAAGATTTTAATGCCTCTTTCTTCCGCATTTAAACATGACTCTAAATTAGTTTATTTCCAAGTCATTTAAATTGTTGTTTCTGCTTTTTAGTTCAGTAAATATGCGCTTACAAGAAAGATATTATGTCAGAAGTTCAATCTTGAAAACAAGTTTATAGCCTTCAGTTAAATTTCTAGATATTTCCACTAAACATGTTTATAATTTTACTTCACAGTACCTGAATTTTTTTTGTTTTGCTTTCTTGGGACTCGCTGATATTTCCTTCTGAGAATTATTTGCCTTGCAAACCTCAATTACCAGTTATGTTTATTATTTATTTGGTTTTAAAGTAGCAATCAATACAGGGTACTTTTATATCAGCAAGTATTAGACCATACCTGACATCCTTATTCTATTTTACTACATTTTCACAATTGAGTTTTAACATTAGATATATGTACTTTAATTCAATCAGACTTTTGTAAGTTTCTTTCAGTATTAAAAATTTCTCCCACCATGGAATTCACAAAGTAAATTATAAATCTTAGTGTATGGAGTCAAGCTTTAAATTGCATCTTGAAAAAATGATGATAAAAATACAGAAAATTCATATATTAAATTATCTGTGTAGTTTATTTAGGCTGTGTGTGGATAGGACGTGAGCAAACAGAGTAGATGGTAGGATAGATAGATTGTAGATAGTAGATAGGGATGATGTGAGGATGTGATGGTGGATAGGATAGATAGACATAGATGCAGATAGATAGATAGATAGACAGATATTAGAAGATAGATAGATAGATAGATAGAGGATTACAGTTCTATAAAAATTTGGCCGTATTTAAATCTTTCAAGATATATAAACAAAAGATTTCTACTGAAATTACTTTTTAACAAAAACATTCCAAGCCATTAACTACAGTTATATGAAATTTCTGGGCTCCCAAAAAATTGCTAGGAAAACAACACTACTGTTTACTGAAAATTTTATTACAATAACATTTTCAAACCAAGGTCAAGTGCAGTAAAATACAGTAAAGCAATAATACTACTCGAACAAAAACAATTGAATCCCGCGGACTCCCACAAATCACCCATATGATGATATATGGTAGTAGAAGAGGTATTTCCCTCTATATTGGCTTGCCTATCCTCTGTCCTCTATCAGCTATATCTCCCTAAGCAAGGCAAGTGGTTCCTCAGTTTCGTAAAAGTATTTTCCTATTTATTATTGGCTTTCAGAGATTCCTTTATATAATATACAAGCATTATTCCTATTGGGGTCATTTATCATGATAATAAATGTGCTCTGGGCTCTTCTAAAATAATAATCAAAATAGCTGTGGAACCAAGTAAGGTTCGTGGTGGACTCCGAATTTCAACCAGAAAAACAAATCTAGCTCTATCTTCTATTCTCACATTTATTTGTGTCAATGCCTTCAAATACAACCTGTGCCTCTATTTAATGGCATGAGTTTTAACCGAATCTAAATGGCTCTGTGTGAGTTTATTCCATATCCATACAAATTTTCTGGTTCTAAAGAAGCATCCCATTCTTAAGGTTTCTAAGTGCATCTGTTCCTCTCTCAGTGCCGCGTCTCCCTTCATGCTAGACTGGTTTTCCTCAGAGACCTGAATGGACACGCCACAATCTCACCGTAAGGAAGGAATTTAAGTCCTCCTGGAACCTCGCAGACCGCCTGAGCTGCAGGCTCTTTCTTCGTGCCTTCCTCACTATCTACTCCGATCTCCGCCTGATAAAACAACCTGGCATAATATCCCTCCACTCACTAGAAGATGGACGCCAGTTTCCAAACACCCATTAACTTCTTCGTGACACCTGCCTGGCATTCAAGATCTAGTTACTCATGAGCCAGGGCCCCAAGCACTGCCGCATGTTACAAATTCTCCTTTGGTGATAACAATCACTTCCTATATCATTTATAAAAGCACACAGTTGGGGGCTTTGTCATGTTTATTATGAAGAAACTTTTTATCCCATCCATGACCAAAGTGGCGCAAGGGCGCATTCAGGAACCTCTTGAAAAATAGCATTATTTAGCTATCATGTTCCTCCAAGTTAAGTAAAGTTCCTGTGCTATGGCTATCCCCTACTTTCTTTACAGCTCATGTGGTTTTTGGTCACTTATAAAAATTCCTTGAATTTCTCCCTTCTGTGCTTATGGGGTTTCTGCTTCTGTCTGCCATTTATCAGGGACAGTCTTCCCTTGTTATCATTGTTGTTTCCGCTCAAACATCCATGAAATACAGTTGATCATTATGGCTTTACCAAAGCATTTCAATCTGATTTTCACTCTCTGTAAAGCCTCGTTTTCTCCCACATCTTTGCCACCCTGCCTCCATGCCATCCTATCACGCATCCCTCGTGGATGAATTCTGCTGAGGTACTTTCGGCTTTTCCACCTGTGGATCCTCCCGACAGTGTCATCGTAAAGTTCATGGTACTTTGATATTGCATGTATGTGTGTCCTAAAGTCTCAGCAGGGCCAATACCCTTCGACATCGATAAGTAACGGCACTGGCATCTATATTTTACACTCTCATTATCCCTCATGCCGAATCCCTTGATCTACAGCTTGAGGAACAAGGATGTAAACATGCACTGCAAAGATGTGGGAAAACTTTTGCAGTATATTTTCTTAAATTTTACTGTTCCAGTTAGCTTCTGCTAAAAATGAGTTGTGTGGTGAATTTAAAATACTTAAAAGTTCCTTTGAGGGAAAAAAACACACAAAGTCAAGATATATTAAGATATTTCCTTCATTGTTTCAGCCTTGTTTTAAGTGCATGGGTAGTAATATCGAGAAGACAAAATATTGCCTTCAACGAGAGAAGATGTAATGTGCACCATAAAATACTAGCAGTAAAATGGATTAGGATTATAGTGTAGTGAAATATTTTAGGGACACTGTTAACTGCCATGAAGTGCAGAGGCTTTGCTGTGCCTGACAGTGAGAGAGAATAACATATAGGGGAATTCTAAGTGACCAGAAGTGTCGAACCTGTGAAACAAATTTCCAATAGTAATAAGCCTTTGTGTGTGTGGTCATTGGGCAATTAAATCCAGTTATTTCATTTTATTTTTGTTGCCTTCCTCCATCTCTGCTGGGTTCAAAAGCCAAAGTTCACATGATTCTTATTCTGGGGCGTTAAATAAATACACCGTGAGGCTTCCTTCTCAAATAGTCACAGTACTCTTCAACATACCCTGTAAATACAAGATAAAGCGTTTATGTTTCCTTCTATCAACAAGTGTCATGTTGATTCTGATATATTATCCCTTAAGAATTTGTTAACCTTTCAGGGATTGAGCCGGCAGTTCAGCCGCTATACTGGTGTAGGCATTTTGCCTCCGGTACGCGGCCGGCCTAAGGTCTCGGTTCGATCCTGGTCATCCCATGGTCCCCTCGAAAGCACTCGCTAGGAGAAATTCTGAGTGAAGGGCCAGGAGTAACCCCTTGAGCATTTGCCGGGTGGTACCGAAAAGCAAAAAAAAAAACAAAAAGAATTTGTTAACTTAATGTAGCTTGAATTTGTGCAACTCAGAATTAAGTCTGACACCTAATTTGGTCTATTTGTCCATTTTTCTAAGTAAGAGAGAAAACATGCAATTTACAGTGGTATCCTCAAACAGATGTAGCCTCTCTCTCAATTTTTCTGCTCTAATATATTTATCACCCTGATTACAATTTCTAAATTCTTGATTTTTTCAAAAATAATTAAATTTTTCTTACTTAAAAATTATGTAATTTAAGTTTAAAATAATCACAGAGCTTTCTGTAACTGCATTAATTTTATATGGCATTGATAGATCTTCAGTGTCTCTATTTCTTCAAGCTGATTTAACTGGTAAAATACATTGGCAAGTATTGTTTAGATAGCATTGTTTTCATCAATTGTTTCAAATTTCAAAATTTATTTACATTCGGTTGACTTGTGGTTCTTGTACATACTTCTCATTGGCAGGCATATTTCTATATATGTCTATACATTTCTCAATTGGCAGACATATTTCTATATGTATCTATATAAGCAGATAAATAGGTATAAATTTGTACTACAGTTTTCTCCCTAATCCAACCCCTACATTATTTAATACTCACCTATTATATTTAGTGAACGCTGTGAAACATTATTTACATTATATAGGATATGATCACTTTTCCCTTGTCAATATCAAGTAGGGGTGTTGCCCTCGCCCGCGGTCGACCCAGGCTGATCCAGGCATCTCATTTAATTCCCTCTAAGGTGCCAGGAGTATTTTGAGTGAAAAGCCAGGAGTAACCTCAGAGCATCAGCCAAAAAAGCAAAAAAAAATTAAAAATAAAAAATACTTAAAAAAAAAGAATAAAATTTCCATGTAAACAATCAAATTTGATATTGCACTCATAAATCATACACATGCTTTTAAGGTAAAGATAACTATCACTAAATATTTTTATAAAGATGTAATATTTAAATTAAGTAAAAAACCGCATAATTTGAATTCTGGAAGTATTAAGTATCCAGCACTTTTTGTTTACTAGAAAATTCGTTGATATTCTGTAGTGAAGTGCAAATATTGGAAGTTATTGGGTGGGCTAAATTGCTGGGTTATTAAAAAATGATACAAATTTTACCTTTGTGGTGGCTGTTTACTCCAAAAAACATTTTGCAGGGTAAAAAATCATAATGTGTGAAATAAAAATTAAGTAAATCCAACATATGTATTTCAGAAAAAGAATGACTGACTGAATACATGTAAAACCAATATGCGCTCCCAAAGCATTTTCGTAAGCAGCTTAGTCCTTAGGTTTAATTTTTTTAATAGTTTATTAAACATAAAGCTAAATTAACATGTACAAATTCTTAATTACATATTTTTATTTTTAGTAAGACTGTAGTTTTCTGCTGAGAATATTTATACCGTATCACACTCTGCTCCCGCGGTAGAATGCGTGCAAATTTCAGTATATATAAAAAATTGTTAAGCATAAATGAAAAGTTGATGAAATATTTCTGAAAATAAATAAAATTTATCTGAAATCAAGGTACTTTTCAATTATTTATACAAACAAGGGTTTCAAATTTTCTGCCCTTAAAAGCCTTTATTTTCTAAAAAAGAATTATTATCGAAATATGTGATGTGCACAGAAAAGTAAAATATTCAGGGAAAACCATTTTGTCAAATAGGATATGCATTATGCAGTGCTGGCATAAATCTTCATTTAAGATTTCTTTTTTAACTCCCAAAAAGTAGACCAGAGTATTGTTTAGGAGAACTTATAATTTCACGTCTAAAAGGAGAATCCCACAATTCTTCTGATCATGAGTGATGCCTTTCTAGAAGTGAAAAGCATTCCCCAACTTTCTCAAGATATATCTCACTTGTTATTTAATAAACACTAAGACTCAGTTGAGAAAAGTAAATTAGATAGAAGTCTCTTCAAAATAATAAATATATGAGCGGGACCTTGCTTCTTTCTTTGTCCCCAGCGAAAACCAAGGGAAATCATTTCTTTGTGGTCTGTGAATGGAGATTAATACACACAAAAATAATTCCCTTGGGCCAAAGGAAAGTAGTGATGATATAGACATTACGTAATGAAATATTATATGACTGCACAAAATTCTCAAGTACATGTTAAATTAAATTTATAGAAATTTCAAGAAGCTAGAATGGTTTAAATATATATTAAACAAAGATGGAAAATGCTTTACTTCCGCTGGTTAGCTTATAATTCACCACATATTTACAGTAATCAGAGCCGATTTTGAAAGTAATACATGAATCACCAGGAGAGAATACCAAAAAACAAGATATTGCTAACGCATCAGAATGCTCACTTTATTCCTTCAGCTGAGATGCGGAAACTTATTCAACAAAAGAGATACTTCTGGAAAAATGGTGCGCCGGAAAATAATTATGCACGTGTACATAGATAAACAAATTATGTTGACTTTTAAACTTGGCTAGCAAGAGAGGTTTCAAAACCAAACTAGGAAACAAAATATGTACCTAAAAATTGTAAACATTTAGATGAGAACATAGAAAAATTCTATGCCCAGAATTTCTCAGATTCAGTGTAGCAGCTTATTGACTTGCCTTCAAAAACAAAGTCTCTAAAAGTTAGCAACTCAATGAACTAAACTTAATTTCTATAATAGAACACTCTGGTCATCAGCCTCTTGGACTCACACTGAAGTATGGAAACTTCACTCCGCTTTGTCCTTATGAAAAACTCTTAAGTATAAACTTATTTTGAAATAGTTGAAAACTCTAAAGACTATTATCATGGTGAAGACTAAATCAACTGTATTTTTAGTATCACAGTAAGACTATTCAGGATACTAAAGCAAAAATAAAACAATTGAAGGTAAAACACAAGGGCATCTTTTATATGAATTGTTTTTACCCAAACAAAATGTAAGAACAAAACTATGGTTATGATTAAAAGACATGTTTCTATATAAATGTTCTATAGAAACATTCTATGGGAAGATGCTATT
>JAJIBD010038212.1:0-27059 GCA_021461705.1 Cryptotis parvus | reverse complement strand
CTAAAGCACCAAAATCAGAATGGCTGGACATGTAGTGTAATTTAGAGACCCACCACTGGACTGAGCCGTTACCAACTGGATTCCATGGGAGGTCAAAAGATCACGTGGCTGCCCACCTACAAGATGGTCAGACTTCTTCATCAAGACCCTGAATCAACGATTTGAGGCTCTTTGTGTTCCTGGAGCAAGCAGATGCCATTGGGCTACACTGGCACGTGATAGGGACAAATGGAAACATAACTGGCGCCCGCTCAAGCAAATTGATTAATAACGGATGTCAAGCGATCAAGTGAACTGATCTAATTTTGGGTTTCAGTATCTTTTAAAAATAAATGTTTGGTTTTGGTTTCTATTGAGTTTGCTAATTGCTTCCAATTCTCAATTTTGTTTCTTTCTATTTTTTTTTCCTTTTACACCCTCTCTACTTTAGGTTTTGTTTATACTTCCTTTTTATTTTCATAGTAGTTAAATCTGTTTATTGATTTAAGATCTTCACATTCTTTGAGTGATGCAAACACTGCTTTATAACTTATTTTGTTGTCTTAGCTTTATCCCAATGTATATGATCAAAGTCATAATTTTTTTTGCTTTATGGGTCACACCCAGCAATGCTCAGGGGCTACTCCTGGTTCTGTGCTCAGGAATCACTCCTGGTACTTCGTGGGGGGGCCATATGGGATGCCAGGGATCAAACCCAGGTCAGTCACATGCAAGGCAAATGCCCTACCCACTGGACTATTGCTCCAGCCCCCAAACTCATAAATTTTTATGACAGATAATAATTATGAACTTTGTGATTATGTTATCAATTTACAAAATATACCTTTATGAAATGTGGCATCAAAATACTAAAATTGAGGATATAGAAAATATTAACTAAAAATAGTAACTCAATTGGTATATGTATACATATGTTAATTAGTTATATATTATTGTATATAATAAATATAATATATTAATTAATTGCATAAAATCCAAAAAATAGTTTGCTTAATGTTAGATTGAGCATCACTCAGCAACCTCCCCTAGAAATTCACTTTTTTTTAAGTTAGCAAATAGCCAAAAAACCAACTTACACCTAAAAAGTATCACTAAGCACCCTAATTATTAACAGCACATCCATGGGAGTTTGGAATCACCCATATTAGTAAACACTGTTAGTACAACACCTTATTATTATGAAATTACAAGTTAATTATGAAAAATGCAGTTTGTATTAGTATTTAATAAATTTGTCACTATCATGAGACTTCATGATCATTTTAATATTTCTTCCAGCATAGGTTTCCTGAGTGACCTGGATGGAGAAGTATAATCAAACAGTGTTGGATGAATTTATTCTCGTGGAATCACAGATCGACCAGAGCTACAAACTCCATTATTTGGACTCTTCCTCATTGTTTACATGATCTCTGCAGTTGGTAATCTGGGACTGATTATCCTCACCAAGATAGATTCTAAGCTCCAAACACCGATGTACTTTTTCCTCAGACACTTGTCTTTCACTGATCTTGGTTATTCAACAGCTGTAGGGACCCAACATGCTAGTAAATATTTCTCTAGGTCAATATGCAATCTCATATCATTTGTGTGCCATTCAACTCATTTTCTTCAGCTTCTTCATCACTAGTGAGGTTTTTTATTCTGTCCGCTATGGCCTATGACCGTTATGTGGCCATCTGTAACCCTCTGTTGTACACAGTCATCATGTCCCAAGGATTATGTCAGCTGCTGGTGGCAGTCCCCTATCTTTACAGCATGTTTTTGTCTTTATTCACCATCATAAAAATTTTCACTTCATCATTTTGTGGCTATAATGTCATCAGGCATTTCTACTGTGATAGTCTGCCCTTGATATCTTTGATCTGCTCAGACACTTCTGAAATCAAATTAGTCATTTTGATCTTTGCAACTTTTAACTTGGTTTCTTCACTTTCCGTTGTCCTCGTGTCATATAGTCTCATCGTGGTGGCTATTCTTAGGATGAACTCTGCGGAAGGCAGACACAAGGCCTTCTCTCCACTTATGGGTTCTCACCTGACAGTGATTGTCATATTCTATGGTACTCTGTTCTTCATGTATGTGCATCCCAAATCCAGCCAATCCTTCGACAGTGATAAAATGGCCTCTTTGTTTTACACATTGGTAATACCCATGTTGAATCCTATGATCTATAGTTTAAGAAACAAGGAAGTGAAAAATGCGTTGCCTAGAACCTGGAAAATGTGTGCAAATATCCTATTTAAAATGCATGGTCGGTAACAGCTAACAATAGATGAAATATTAGTCAATCCAATGTAACTTGTATTTTTTACTTGCCTCCATGATAGGGGAAATAATTATGGATAAAAGTATAGCTTAGATGATTATTTTCTGCTTAAGCTTTAGATATTTACGTACATCTAGTTTTTAAGCCTAGAACATGTGCCATTGTTAGTCTCCTATGCCTCTATTTTCATGTTTATTTCCCTAAATTTTTATTTTTATGAACATTATAATCTTGTCATTTCTAGAAAATAAAAAGGTACAAAAAACAGATAACTTGACACATTTTACATACATGGATTCATTATAGAATATATATTTTGCTAAATATCACTTGATCACTTGAATCCCGTTATTCATCGATTTGCTCGAGTGGGAGCCAGTAACATTTCCATTGGACCCTATCACGTGCCAATGTAGCCCAATGGCATCTGGTTGATTCAGGAATATGAAGAGCCTCAAACCGTTCCTTCAGGGTCCTGACAAGGAAGTCTGACCATCTTGTAGGTGGGCGGCCACGTGATCTTTTGACATCCCGTGGGATCCAGTCAGTAATGGCTCTAGTCCAGCGGTTGTCTCCAAATCACATTACATGTCCAGCCCATCTGATTTTCGATGCCTTGGCAAACGAGACAGTGTCCCTGATTCTGGAATAGCGATGGAGGTCAGAACTCCGGATTCCTTCTCTCTCACTTGAATGAGGCGTGATATTCCAAGCATAGCTATTTCGATTCCTCTCTGGGAGACCCGAATAGCATTCTTATCCTGCTTTCGTAGGGCCCAGGTCTCTGAGGCGTATGTTAATGCAGGGAGAACAGTGGAGTCAAAGAGATGTGCCTGGAGCCGGAGGTTCTTTGTCCTTTTAGCTATTTCTTCGATGCCTTTGAAGGCATTCCATGCCGCTCTCTCTTCCTCCTGCGCAGCTCAGGTTTTAGGTCGTTCATCATGTTGATTTCCGACCTAGGTACACATAACTGCTGCATTCAGAGATGTTTGTTCCATTGAGAGTGAATGGGGCCTCAGGAACTAGTTCATTCTTCATGAACAATGTTTTCTTTAGATTCAGCTGTAGACCTATCTTTCCACATTCTCGGCCGAAGTCAGCCAGCATTTGTGCCGCTTGGCTAATGTTTGGTGTTATTAGAACGATGCCATCACTGAAGTGGAGGTGGTGTAGTTGCCGACCATCTATCTTCACTCCCATTCCTTCCCATTCTAATTGTTGCATGATGTTCTCAAGGGTGGCACTGAAGAGTTTTGGTGAAATGGTATCACCCCTGTCGAACCCCTCTTTTCACATTAATGATCACTTCTTTGTAGAATGGTGAGATCCTGGTGCTGAATCCGTAATACAGCTCACGAAGGATCTTGATGTATTGGGTTTGAACACCCTGTTTGGCTAGGGGCTTCGATGACTGCTTCAGTCTCCACAGAATCAAAGGCTTTCTGTAAATCAATGAACATGAGACAGAGCGGCATCTTGTACTCCCTACAAACCTCAATGAGCTTGGTTACTGTGTGGATATGGTTGATTGTGCCGAATCCTTTCCGGAAGCCTGCTTGCTCGCATGGTTGTCCTTCATCTAGTGTTCTGCTAATCCTGTTCAGGGATGACTCGTGTAAACAGATGTAGATGACAGACAACAGGCAGATGGGGCGATAGTTGCCGATGTCGTGAATGTCTCCCTTCTTGAACAGTAGAACTGTCCTGCTGGTTTTCCATTGGGAGGGCACCTTGCATTCGGACAGGTAGCGTGTGAAGAGCCGAGCTAGTGTATTGATGAGTACCGACGGCAGATTCTTCAGGTGTCCGGGTCTGACTTTTGTCTGGGCCTGGTGCTGTTCCCTTCTTTACCGATGAGATGGCATGTCGGATTTCAGAAGGGAGAACGTTGGGAATGACATATCCATCCTGTGGAATTTGGTATGTGGGCAGGTGGATGTGGCTATCAAAGAGATTTGAGTAGAAGTCCTGGATAATCTTCTCCATTGCCTTTCTGGAAGATGTGATAGATCCATCAGGGCATCGGAGGGCAGTCATCTTGGTCTTATAGTTGGCGAAGGACAGGCAGGCAGTGCGAATGCTTTTCCTGGCTTCTGCTGCATCTTCCAGTATTTCTGCTCTTCTGTCTTTGAGGTCTTCTTTTATTGCTTCTCTGCACTTTTTAGCAAGCTTGGACGTTAGTCTCCTGAGGTTCGCGCCTTGCCTACGTTGGCGAATGAGCTCGAGAGTTTCTGAAGACAGGCGTTCTTTTGTGTCTTTCTCTCTCTCGGCATTCTTCGCACAATCATGGAGGTGCTGAACCAGTCGGTTGTATTCTTCATCGATGTCGTCAATGATGTTATCTTCCCATTTTGCTGCAATGGTGCCAAAGAGTTCCCAGTTGGTGGTCATTCTGGGAGTTCTCTTCTTAAACTTTGCAGCCTTTTCTCCCTGTTGCGGGAAGTAGAATTTTGCAGGAAGGAGACAGTGGTTCGATCCTGTTTGGAATTTGGAGACAACAGCTACATCGGGTCAGACAAAACCATCGATTGAAGATGATGTGGTCAATTTCATTGTGGAACTGTCCGCCAGGAGATTCCCATGTCCAACGTTTCGCTTCAGCTTTCTGGAACTGTGAGTTCCCATGAATGGTCTTGGTGGACATGATGAACTCAGATAGTCTCTCACCATGTTCATTCCATTCTAGGCCATGGGTCCCGATGTGGAGTTCTTCAGCCGATCTTCTTGGTCCTATTTTGGCATTAGGGATGGGAGTTAGAAGAGGAGTTACAAAACTTTGATCTTGAAACAATGAGAAGGAATAAAAGCCCCTCCATACTCGGGCAAAGTTTCTCTCTCTCTTCTCTCTCTCTCTCTCTCTCTCTCGGCTCTCTCTTTGTTCTCTTTGTTCTAGCCTGGAATCCTAAGCACAGGGTTCTTCCTATTGCTAATTTGTATGTCTGAACCTATGATAAGTAAAGCCTTTTAAAACTGCATCAGATTCCTGGAGTCTTCATTCATGCCCCCGCCAGCCGGAGGTAGAAGAGAACTCTCTTCCCGGTACTGTTGGGGACCCCAGCGGCTTCCCTGACACTAAGGCATGCAAATCCTCAGCTTTCAGCACTGAGTCTCTAATGCATGGACTGTTTTACTTTTCTGCTAGCTCCAAGTCACTCTCCTTGACTTGTGGGCCCTCAACACTGGGATCTCTGAGTCTCTATGGCTAGACGATCATCAGTACCCAGCACTAATAAACTTTCTGTACTTAAAAAAAAATATCACCGACTATGATCTTGTAGAAGGTGTGATCTTTTTATAGAACTCCTCCAATTCCATGTAGAATTTCTCAATTTCATCTTCTTTTTATGTGAATGTTGGTAAGTAGACAATGAAGATAGAAATTGCTGGCAGTGGGCCACATCTCTTCAAGTGTAATTATCCTATTTGGTTTGTTAGGCATTCAAACTAATCAATGTTGACGGCCATGTTTGTGTTGACAAGGGACACCAACGCCACCAACACCTCTTTTCGTCGCATGTTCCAAGGAACAATTCTTCTCGGTGTCAAATACAGCATGATGAACCTGAGGCCTCCTCGTCTCCATCAGACCAATGATGCCGTACTTGATCTTTTGCGCCGCACCTTCAGATCCTCAATATATGCTTCCGATGCCAGCGTACATGCATTGAAAGTACAGACAGTCATTTTAGTCCTTCGTTTTGGCAGCCTGGGATGGCCATGAAATTTTATCAGGCACTGCTTGTTTGCCTTTCTTACTGCTGCCATATTAAGGGCTCTTTTGGGGTCAGGAAAATAAACATTTCTATTACTGGATTTGGCATATCGAGACACACATTGGACAGCTTGCCAGTCTCTCTGCTATGCGGGCGCTATATTCTCATTACTTTGTGGGACTCTCTCAGAGGGGTGGGTAGAATATTTATGGTAATTTGGAGGTAAAGGTAAATCGTGCAGCTGCACAGTGTCCGCGCGCAACGGGAAAGCTGGTTTCTGCTCTGCCGGGTGTACCTGTGTCTTAGGCTCAAGCATTCCTGGGCTTGAAATACTCTCCTTTGAAGGGCGGGTCTCTGCGTGGTGGGTCCTTGTAGGCTGGGTTTCTGACAAGCCAGGCTGGAGACTGGATTAATCTGCTGGGTGGAGATATTACCTGCTGCAGAGTGTGGATTGTGAATTGGGTTGCTAAATATGGCAACCCAAATTTGCTTTTGGTGGTTTACAAAATAAAAAAAATATGCAGAATTAGAAATAGAATATGGTTTTGAACAATGTAAAAATAAAATGGAAAAAAACAGGATAATACTATTTAATTACTCCCAAGAACCTTTTGTGAGCAGAGAAATAGTATAGTGGTCAGGGTGCTGACCTTGCACACAGCTGACCCAGGTTTGATCTTCAACACCACCATGGACCCCCAAGCCATTCCAGAGTGATTCCTGAGTGCAGAACTAGGAGTAAATACTGAGCCCTGCTGGGTTTGCCCCCTTCCCTGCCCCATTTCTTCCTGGGAAAGACATTCAAAAGTGAAGATTTATTTGGGTAAAAGGCGATCATAATTGGGTCTACAAATAGAGCTTATGTTTCACCAATGTGCATGCATGAGGCCCTGGATTCGATACCCAGCATCAATACCTGAACACACAGAGGAAGTCACCCTCCAAAAATAAGAGAGAAAAAATAATCAAAGGAGCTAATGTAAATATAGACATAAAGTAGGAAAATTTTTTCATTGTTGTTGTTGTTTTGTGAGCTCACATTCTGCAGTTCTCCAGACTATTTCTGTATCTGTGAATAGGAGTGACCCCGGCCAAGTTCACAAGACCATATAAGCACTAAGGATTGGGTTGAAATAGCCACAGGTAAAACAAACGTCTTAGCCCCTGCGCTGTCTCTCCAGTCCCTAAAGAAGAGATGTTTAGGGATTTACTCCACAAAACTGCCAGGACTGTCATACACCTATGGGCAACTCTAAGTGCAAGAGTAGTAAAGAATTATTGGCTACAAAGGCAGGATATGAAATACCATACTATAGTCTTTTATTATAGAAACTTTCAACTGATTAGATAAGTTCTTCCACATTTTGTAAAGTTATTGGCTAAACTTAAAATCTACTGATGGACGCTTATATTGAATCTGAGACATAGCATCACAGTAACATTCAGACCAGCACTTCTCAACTTCAGTCCTTTATCAAGTATTAAACATAGATTTAGAAAAGTTGAAAATTATCCTTCTGCCTGTAGGGTTAACTACAGGTCAATGGACAGTCTTCAAAAAGCTGTTGTCCACTGGTATAAAAATGATGATTCAAACTGCTTGATCAAACTGTTGTGCACCATAGTCATCCCAATGTAAATATAAGTGTCATCAAAGTGTGTGGGGGGGAAGGGGGAGGGCAGGGAAGAAGAGGTTGAATAAGCATAAAAATGAAGAACTATTAAATTACAGGTGAATATAAATTAATATCAATAATAAATAAGTGGCTTCTCAAATTATTTAGCTTTCAAATACTTCAGGGAAAATGAGGAAATTGCCTGTCATATCCTTAGGGAGAGAAGCAAATGGTGAAAAATATTCATAAATTGTTCTCATGTACCATGCTTCATTTAGCACATTGAGGACCAAAAAATGTTTCTCTAGAGGTAAATACACAGCATCTTTTGTGTGATGTCATAGTCTACCAACATATAACTAAATTGTTTTACATTTATTATACAGCATTTTTGTTTGTGTGGCAAAGCATAAAAAAATATGCTGGAGTTTATTATTTATTTCTGTGTGTCTTCTATAAAGAAGAAATTATGCCAGAATAGAACTTCTCTTATCTTCTTTAGATATTTTCAAATAACTTTATGAATGTAAAAAAGCTTCTTTCAAAGGTTAGTGCACATTACTCACATAGAATCTATGTACATAGGTTCCTATAGACCTACCAAAATACATTTGGCAGGTACTATATCAAGAGAGCTGTATGCAGTTCATGAAATATTTTCTTGGAAAAGACAAATTATAACTAAGGTGTGTGATATAAAACTTATGGTAGAACACTGAAACTGCAAGTATTAACTTCAAATTAATCTTCCAAAATCTTGTTATTAAGAAGTTATTCTTAATAATTACGTGAAATTTAATCTATATATGTGATTGCTTCTATATCTTGATAAGGGAGTGAGAGGATTTATGCCTTTGACATGTGAAAATCTCTGACTAGCATAATATGAAAAAGCAATATTTTAAGTGGGGTCATAAGTTAATGAGAAAAATCCCTTTAGCAGAGAAAACCAATACATTCTAATGTACTTTTCTTCTGCATTTAAACATGACTCTACTATTTATTTCAGTCATTTAAATTGTTGTTTCTGTTTTTAGTTCAGTAAATATGCCATAAGAAAGGATATTATGTCAGAAGTTCACAATCTTGAAAACAAGTTTATACTAGTTAAATTAGATATTTCCTCTAAACATGTTTATAATTTTACTTTACAGTACTGAATTTTTTTTCTGTTTGCTTTCTTGGGACTCGATATTTCTGAGAATTATTTGCCTTGCAACCTCAATTACTACATATTTATTTATTTGTTTTAAAGTATAATCAATACAGGGTAATTTTATATCAGTAAGTATTAGACCATACCTGACATCCTTATTCTATTTTACTACATTTCACAATTGGTTTAACATTAGATATATGTACTTTAATTCACCGTACTTTTGTGTTTTTGTATTAAAAAATTTCACTATGGAATTCACAGTAAATTATAAATCTTAGTATGGAGTCAAGCTTAAATTGCATCTTGGAAACATATAAAAATACAGAAAATTCATATATTAAATTATCTGTGTAGTTTATTTAGGCTGTGTGTGGATAGACGATAAATAGAGAGATAGATAGATAGATAGATAGATAGATAGATAGATAGATAGATAGATAGATGATAGATAGATAGATAGATAGATAGATAGATAGATAGATAGATAGATAGATAGATAGATAGATAGATTACAGTTCTATAAAAAATTTGGTCCTATTTAAATCTTCAAGATATATAAACAAAAGATTTCTACTTGAATTAATTTTAAATAGAAACATTCAAGCCATTAACTACATAGCTGAAATTTCAGTTCTAAAATTACATGAAGTAAACAACTCTACTGTTACTGAAATTTTATTAATAATAACATTAAACTGTCATGGTAAAATAGAAAAGCAAATAATACTTCAGTCAAAACACTTAATTTTTAATTATGTACCTATTTTACATTTCTCTCTATATTGCTGTCTTTATCCTCTGTCCTCTATCAGCTATATCTCTAAGCAAGGCAGACTTAGTTTGTGGGTATTTTCCTATTTATTATTGGCTTTCATGAGATTCCTTTATATAATATACAAGCAGCATTCTACAAATATTTATCACATAATAAATGTGCCTATTCTCTAAATGTGATACCCAAAATAGTCAGAACCGAAGCAAATGTTCTTTGGGGACTGAATTTCAACCAGAAAAAAAACAATCTAGCTCTATCTTCTATTCCACATTTATTTGTGTCAATGCTTCAAATACAACCTGCTCTATTTAATGGCATGAAATATTTTAACCGAATCTAAATAACAGGTGAGTTATCTCTAATTCATACAAATTTTCTGTTCTAAAGAAAGCATCCGATCTTGCTCTATGACATCTGTTCTCCGTGCCGCTGTCTCCCTTCAGACTGGTTTTCTCAGAGACCTGAATGGACACACACAATCTCACCGTGCTGAAGGAATTTGTCCTCCTGGGAATCACAGACCGCCCTGAGCTGCAGGCTCCCCTCTTTGTGCTCTTCCTCATCATCTACCTGATCTCACTGGTGGGCAACCTGGGCATGGTCATCCTCACCAAGATGGACGCCAGGCTACAAACACCCATGTACTTCTTTCTCAGACACCTGGCATTCACGGATCTTGGCTACTCCACAGCTGTGGGCCCCAAAATGTTGGTAAATTTCCTTGTGGATAAAAATTCAATTTCCTATCATTTATGTGCTACACAGTTGACTTTCTTTGTCATGTTTATTATTAGTGAACTTTTTATCCTCGCAGCCATGTCCTATGACCGCTATGTGGCCATCTGCAACCCTGCTCTACACAGTCATCATGTCCCAAAGGCTGTGTCTGGTGCTGGTGGCGATCCCCTACCTCTACAGCTCATGTGTTTCTCTCTTGGTCACTATAAAAATCTTTAATTCCTCCTTCTGTGGCTATAATGTTGTCAGCCATTTCTACTGTGACAGTCTTCCCTTGTTATCATTGCTCTGCTCAAATACTCATGAAATACAGTTGATCATTATGGCTTTATCAGCATTTAATTTGATTTTCACTCTTCTGGTAGTTTTCTCATCTTACCTGTTCATCCTTATCGCCATCCTCAGGATGAATTCTGCTGAGGGGGAGACGCAAAGCTTTTTCCACCTGTGGATCCCACCTGACAGTGGTCACTGTGTTCTATGGTACTTTGATATTTATGTATGTGAAACCTAAGTCCAGTCACTCCTTCGACACTGATAAAATGGCATCTATATTTTACACTCTCATTATCCCCATGCTGAATCCCTTGATCTACAGCTTGAGGAACAAGGATGTAAAACATGCACTGCAAAAGATGTGGAAAAAACTTTGCAGTATATTTTCTTAAATTTTACTGTTCAGTGAGTTTCTATAAATGAGTTGTAGGAATTTAAATAATTTTGTGTTCCCTTGAGGGAAAAAACACATAAAGTCAAGATATATTAAGATATTTCCTTCATTGTTTCAGCCTTGTTTTAAGTGCTATAAGTACAGTAATGATCAGAGAAGGACAAAATATTGCCTTCAACGAGAGAGAAGATGTAAAGTAATCATAAAAGCTAATAGCATAGTAAAATGGATTAGGATTATAGTGTAGTGAAATAGATTAGGATATTGCTAACCATGAAAGTAAGCAAGGAGAGAGGGTTTGCTATGTTTGACAGAGAGAGAATAACATATAGGGAATTTAAGTGACCAGAAGTGTCAAACTTTAGAATTAAATTTCCAATATGAATATGCTTTGTGTGTGGCTGTATTTGGTTAATTAACCATGTTATTTCATTTTATTTTTTATGTTTCTCCATCTCTGTTGGGTTCAAAAGCTAAAACATGATTCTGATGTCCTGAAGGCACATCAATAGTCACGCAATTTTTCTCAAATATACCCTGTAAATATTAAGATGTGAAGGTTTATGCTTCTTCATCAGTGTCATTAATTTGATATATTATCCCTTAAGAATTTGTTAACTCAGGGACTGGAGCGATAGCCCAGCGGCGTAGGGCATTTGCCTTCGCACGCGGCCGGCCTGTGCTGGCCCGGGTTCGATCCCCGGCATCCCATATGGTCCCCCCGAGCACTGCCAGGAGAAATTCCTGAGTGAAGGGGCCAGGAGTAACCCCTGAGCATTGCCGGGTGTGACCCAAAAAAGCAAAAAAAAAAAAAAAAAGAATTTGTTAACTCAATGTAGTTGGAATTTCAGCAACCCAGAATTAAGTCTGACACCTAATTTGGTCTATTTGTCCATTTTTCTATAAGAGAGAAACATAAATTTACAGAGGTATCCCTTGTAACAGATGTAGCCCTTCAATTTTTCACTTTTAATATATTTATCACCCTGATTACAATTTCTAAATTCTTGATTTTTTCTAAAATAATTAAATTTTCTTACTTAAAAATGGCAATTGTTTAAAATAATCACAGAGCTTTCTGTAACTGCATTAATTTTTATATGGCACATAGATTATTCAGTGTTCTATTTCTTCAAGTTGATTTATCAAGTAGTACTATATTGCGTTTATTGTTTGATAGCATTGTTTTCATCAATTGTTTCAAATTTCAAAATTTATTGTCAAGATTTGTTCTGTACATACTTCTATTGGCAGGCATATTTCTATATATGTCTATACATACTTCTATTGGCAGACATATTTCTATATGTATCTATAAGCAGATAAATAGGTATAAATTTGTACTACAGTTTTCTCCTAATCCAACCTACATTATTTAATATTCACCTATTATATTTAGAACGCTGTGGAACATTATTTACATTATATAGGATATGATCACTTTCCTTGTCAACATCAAGAATAAGGGTGTTTGCCTTGCCCGCGGGTCGACCCAGTTAGATCCAGGGCATCCCATATGGTCCCCCCCATATGCCAGGAGGTAATTCCTGAGTGAAAAGCCAGGAGTAACCTCTGAGCATCGCCAAAAAGCAAAAAAAAATTAAAAAAATAAAAATAATTTTAAAAAAAGAATAAAATTTCCATGTAAACAATCAAATTTGATATTAAATAAAAATCATACACATGCTTTAAGGTAAAGATAACTATCACTAAATATTTATGCAGATAATATTTAAATTAAGTAAAACCGCATAATGAATTTTAGCATATATTCAGTATCTTTTGTTTACTAGAAAATACCTGTTGGATATTCAGTGAAGTGCAAATATTGGTTATTGTGGCAATTGCTGCTATTAAAATATACAAATTTTAGTAATTTTTGTATGTTTACTCCAAACATTTGCAGGGCAAAATCATAATGTGTGAAATAAAAATTATAAAATCTAACATATGTATTTGAAAGAATGACTGACTGAATACAAACCAATATTTCACATATTTAGTATCCTTAGTTTAATTTTAATAGTTTATTAATAAAAAGCTAATTAACATGTACAAATTTTAATTACATATTTCATTTTTAAGATTAGTTTTCTGTTGAGAATATTTATAATGTATCACACTTCATAATTTCCATAGAATGTAAAATTTCATATATGCACTGTTACATAAATGAAAAGTTGATGAAATATTCTGAAAATAAATAAAAATTTATCTGAAATAACTACACTTTAATTATTTATACAAATCATAATAAATGGTCTAAAAGCCTTTATTTTCAAAAGAATTATTATCGAAATATGTGATGTGGACAGAAAAGTAAAATATTCAGGGAAAACCATTTTTGTCAAATAGATATAATATATTTAATATAAATCTTCTATTTAAAAGATTTCTCTTTAACTCCCAAAGTAGACCTATATTGTTTAGAGAACTATAATTAATGTCTAAAAGGAGAATCCCACAATCTTATTCATATTTTCAGAAGTGAAAAGCATTCCCCAACTTTCTTTAAGATATATCTCACTTGTTATTTAATAAACACTAAGACTCATTGAGAAAAGTAAATTAGATAGAAGTCTCTTCAATAAAATAATAAATATATATGCACCTTGCTTCTTTCTTTATCCAAGGAAATCCAAGGAAATCATTTTTTGTGGTTCAGAATGGAGATTAATACACAAAATAATTCCTTAAATAAAGAAAGAAGTATGATATAGACACATGTAATGAAATATTATATGACTGCACAAAATTCTTATACATGTTAGAATTAAATTTATAGAAATTTCAAGAAGCTAGAATGGTTTAAATATATATTAAAACAAAGATGGAAATGCTTTACTTCATGATGAGACTCACTACATATTTACAGTAATCAGAGCTGATTTTGATAAAGTAATACATGAATCACCAGGAGAGAGAATAAAAAACAAGATATAGCGCATCTCAGAATGCTGACTTATTCTTCATGGAGATCCGGAACTTATTCAACAAAAGGATATACTTGAAAATGGTGCTGAAATAATTATGCAATTTTGTGTACATAGATAAACAAATTATGTTGACTTAAACTTACACAAGAGAGACTAAAAAAATCCAAACTAGGAAACAAATATAAAATGCAAAACTTGTAAAACATTTAGATGAGAACATAGGAAAAATCTATGTCTAGGACTCTTCACAGATCTAGTGAAGAGTTTATTGACTTGCCTTCAAAAACAAAGTCTCTAAAAGTTAGCACCAATGAACTAAACTTAATTTATAATAGAACACTCTAACAATTAGCCTCTTGGACTCACACTGAAGTATGGAAAACCTCTACCTCAATTATCCTTATGAAAACTCTTACATAAACTTATTTGAAATAGTTGAAAACTCTAAAGACTATTATCATGGTGAGAGACTAAATCAACTGTATTTTTAGTATCATATAAGACTATTCAGGATAATAAAGGCACAAACAATTGACAAAAAAACACAAGGGCATCTTTATATGAATTGTTTTGACCTAAAACAAAACAAGAACAAAACTATGGTTATGATTAAAAGACATGTTTCTATATAAATGTTCTATAGAAACATTCTATAGAAAGATGCTATTAAAGCATTCTTCAAAAAGTATAATTTAGGGACCAGAGTGGTATTGCAAGACTACGGGAGACATGGGGCAGAGCTGCTACTGGCTCTCCCTGTGACCAGTCGCTCATGAGGCGCCGGGAGGGATGGTGGGTTCTAGCCCTGGCCCACCACCCCAGCAGAGCCTCTCAACAAGCCAGAAGACCCCCTCTCCATGAGGGCCTCCATTTTCCACATCCAGGCTTCTCTCTCGTCAGAACTCCACCCAGCAGACCAGCCTATCACAGCCCGGCTCATCGAGTTCCACCCTGCAGCAGTCTTTTTTAAATCTGGCTCAGGTATGCCGGTCCAGAGACTCGCAGACATAGGGCAGAGCTGCTACTGGCTCTCCCTGTGACCAGCCGCTCATGAGGCGCCCGGGAAGGATGGTGGGTTCTAGCCCTGGCCCACCACCCCAGCAGAGCCTAGCAACAAGCCAGACGACCCCCACTCCATGAGGGCTTCCATTTTCCACATCCGGACTTCTCTCTTGTCAGAACTCCACCCAGCAGACCAGCCTATCACAGCCCGGCTCGCGCAGCTTGCGGCCGCACAGTTCATCAATAAATGCTGGACTTAGAGATGCCTAGCAAGAGTATGCTACCTACATGGCAGAGCCTGGCAAGCTACCCGTGTTGTATTTGATATGCCAAATACCAGTAACAATTATAGACCCCACAGAGACTGGCACACATCCAAAACAGCAAGAACAACCGGTGCTGGCGTGGATGTGGGGAAAAAGGGACTCTCATCCACTGCTGGTGGGAGTGCCGACTGGTCCAGCCCGTTTGGAAAACAATATGGGCATTCCTCCTAAAACTAGATATTGAGCTCCCATTTGATCCAGCAATAGCACTCCTGGGAATATACCCTAGAGACCGAAAAACACATAGCAGAAACACTATCTGTACTTCTTTATTCATCTCTGCACTATTCACTATAGCTAGAATCTGGAAACAACCTAAATGCCCGAGAACAGAGGACTGGCTAAAGAAACTGTGGTTCATCTACACTATGGAATACTATGCGGTTGTCAGAAAAGATGAAATTATGAAATTTACCTGCAAATGGATGGACATGGAGTCTATCATGCTGAGTGAAATTAGTCAGAAGGAAAAAGGACAGATATAGAATGACTGCATTCATTAATAGGATATAAATAGATACCAGTGTTTTACTAAATATGGGAAATGGTAGTGGCAGATTAAAACTCACCACTGAATATACACAAAGAGACGTAAGTGATAAACTCTAAATATCTGCAGGGCTAGCTACAATGTGTAAAATAAGAGGGAGAGAGCTGCAGAGACAGAGAGAGAGATAGAGAGAGAGAAAGAGAGGAAACTGGGGTACCTGCTATTAAGGCGGCCTGGGGGGGTGGGAGGGGGAGGGTACATTGGTGGTGGAAATGGGGCACTGGGTGGAGGGATGGGTGCTGGAATACTGTATTACCAAGAACCAATTATGAACACCTTTGTAATTGTATGTTTCACGGTGGTGTTGTTTTGATTTGCATCTCCCTGATGATTAAAGATGAAGAGCACTTTTTCATATGCCTTTTGGCCATTCAATTTCTTCTTTTTGGAAACTTCTGTTCATTTCTTCTTCCCATTTTTTGATGGGGTTGGCTGTTTTCTTCTTGTGGAGTGCTACCAGTGCCTGATATATCCTGGATATTAACCCCTTGTCAGATGGGTATTGCCATAGCAATCAGGGGAAGAAAAAGACATTAAGGGCATCCAGATAGGAAGGGAAGAAGCCGAAGTTATCACTATTTGCAGATGACATGATATTATACCTGGAAAACCCAAAACTCTACCAAGAGGCTCCTAGAAATAATACATTCTTATAGTAGAGTAGCAGGGTACAAAATCAATACCCAAAAGTCAATGGCCTTCCTATATGCAAACAGCGAAAGAGAAGAAAGGGACATTAAAGAAACTATCCCATTCACAATTGCACCGCAGAAAATCAAATACCTAGGAATCAGTTTGACAAAGAATGTAAAGGATCTCTACAAAGAAAACTACCAAACATTACTTCAGGAAATAAAAGAAGACCTGAGGAAATGGAGACACATTCCCTGCTCATGGATTGGAAGGATTAACATTATCAAAATGGTAATACTCCCTAGAGCTTTATACAGATTCAATGCAGTCCCTATAAAGATACCCATGATGTTCTTCAAAAAGAAACTGAACAAACACTCCTGAAATTTGTATGGAATAATAAAACTCCACGAATAGCTAAAGCAATCCTTGGGAAAAAGAAGATGGGAGGTATCACTTTCCCCAACCTCAAGCTCTACTACAGAGCAGTTGTAATTAACACAGTGTGGTATTGGTATAGAGACAAAACACAATACTTTAAAAAAAAACATTAACTACCATATCTAATGTTGCATTTAGTTCATTAAATATGCAAAAATAGCATAAGTAAATGCTTGATTTAATATGTTTGATTTAATATTTAATACATTTTAGGTATACAGTGTAGGCAAGCCTGTTGTTGTAAATCAAATCTATTATTTCAGATGAACATGGCTCCATTATTCAGACTCAAGAGAGACAAAGTCTTTGGGGACTGGTGAGTGCTTCAAGAGTGGAGGCAGTGTTGCTATAGAGGAGAAAACTTGATCAATTTTAAGTTAATTGAAGAGGACTAATAAGCTAATACAAAAACAAGCAACTCAACTCACTTGCTATAAAATTAAAAGTGTTCTCAAAATAATTACAAATGACTTTGTACCTGCTTGCACCTGCTGATCTTTCAAATCCTCGAGGGAAAAATCAAGAAGTCACTTTAGATCTCGAAAGAGTCTCAAAGGGTTAAAATAATACATAAATTGTTCTTGCCGTGCTAAGGTCTGAAGCACATGGGGAACCAAGACAAGACAGGAATTTCAATTCAGGTAAGTAGAATGTCTATGCAGTGGCATGTTATTAACATGTCAGAATATTTTGGGTGACATTTGCAAGGGAACTCTTTTATTTGATGGCAAATTTTAGTGTTATATTAAAATCTAGAATTATATAATCCTACTAGAATTTCTGACTCCTTTTGTGAGCATCCGCTAATGATGATACATGAGCAGAATAGAACTCTTATTTCAGATTTATTTTTCAAGCATTTTCTTAAATGCAAAAAATCTTTGAAGTGCCTTAACCTTTTAACTTTTCTTGCGTCGTATATATCACTTGTATATATGTGATACATGCATATCGCTTGTATCACTTGTCTTCCCGTTGTTGATCGATTTGCTCAGCGAGGCACCAGTAATGTCTCCATTCGTTGGGAATGAGGTCCATTATTGCTACTGTTTTTGGCATATTGAATACACCATGGGTAGCTTGCCAGACTCTGCAGTGGCTCTGGGCTCATCTATATCTATATATGAATATACACACATATACATGATATAATTATGGAATACATACATTGGGCATGATATAATTATGGAATACATACATTCCATAATATTTGTATGATGCATGCATAGATAATTAATCAGTTAGAAATAGAGGTCAGGGATGAAGAGATATATCATCAGTTAAGATGCTTGCATACAGATGATCTTTCCTTTCAGGTGCAATATTTAATTCCAAGCATTGCAGAAGATCCCTAGCATTTGCAGGAGTGATCCCTGAGCATAAAACACATAAAAATTCCTGAACACAGTCAGGTGTAGCCAAATTTAATAGTGTTAAAACCGAAAGCAAAACTTAAAGGAGCCAGAACTGAAAAAATATGTATGACAATTATTAAAAGGAAGTTATTATTTTTCTGATGTTCACCTAATTCTCTAGAGTCTTATAAGAATACTAGGTATTTACTATTACCTTCTAAAAATTGCATATAATAAATAATTGAGTTCATTTATAATTTTCCAGATATCTTTATGAGTACAAGAAAAGACTTTAAAGATCCAGTTTTGTGGTAGAATATACTGTATGCTAAATTCTGGTGGAATTTATCAGAAAGCAAAAAAAAAATTAGGTTTCCAAATTAATTTGCCAACTACCCCCCCTGTTTACAAAAAGAGAAATTGATCAACAGCTCACCTTGGAATTGATCTTCTTTTAAAAGTAAGAATCACCTCACCCTGAGTTTCCCCAGGGATTACTACTCCACCACTGCAAACCCAATCTTTCCAATATACCTCCCCACTCAAAGGAGCAGTATTCAATTAGGACACAACATTCTAGTGAATAGGTTTAAAAATCAAAGTCTGATTATGTAGATAGCAAACTATGAAAAGCAATTTGATGAAAAGTTACAATAGTCTAGAGTTACTGATTGCTATTATGGCAGGTAAACAAGATTTATCTTGTTAATGATTCCACTGATGTGATTGAAAATGCCGTATTCAAGACAAGAGATGGGTTATACTCTTAGGATCTTGCATTGTGCAAGCTATGTGTTCCTTGAAGAAGTATGGATTTCACATGCATATATTTATCTTTTAATTTGGTAACTGAGTCACTCCTGACTTGCTATATTCCTTATACTCAAGTTTACTCTATTCCTTACTTTAGACATATGTATAAACATATATTACTGTCTTCCTGTCCATCATCGATTTGCTTGAGCAGGCACTAGTAACATCTCCATATGACCTGTCTCATGCAAGTAGAGCCAAGGGCACCTGCTCACTCCAGGAACATAAAGAGCCTCAAACCATTCCATCAGGTCATGGAAATGAGGTCTATAGTTGTTACTGGTATCTGGCATTTCAAATACGACACGGGTAGCTTGCCAGGCTCTGCCGTAGCGGGTAAAAAACACACACACACACACACACACACACACATATATATCAGTATTTTATAAAATATGCACTGAAACCATATTTTAAAATCTTGCACCATTTAAAACCACTAAATGTTAGCTATTCTCATTCTATCTCAATCTACTCTATTTTCATCTTCTATGGATTATTTATATAAATTATCATTGTATTTCTATATATGCCCACTTTAAATGCATCATCATAATGTATGTATATACATGTCTAATTTTAGCATTTAAAAAACTCATTACATATTAATTTTCATAAAAATTAAACCATGGATGAATAAATGCTTAAGTTATCCGTAGGAAAATACATACAAACTGTTTTGAGTAAAATATTAGTGAAAATATCTCAAAGGAGAGTACACTGTTGTTCTAGTTGAGGTCTTAAAAATCTGATCAGGATCAAATTTTATTTATCCCAAAACATAAATTTGAAACTGTACTTTTTCTCCAACTTACCTCTATCTGTGAAGAAATAGGCATGATAATATACACATATTATACATATCAGTTATGCATGTTCTATTAATCAGAGAAGGATGTTTTAGAAAAGGAATCATAAATTATTGTATTATTTATATATATAATAATTGTATTTTAATAGATGAAATATCTTAATTATGCTGGTTGATGCTCTAGATTCAGAATATGCATAGACAGTATGAAATATTTATGACTTCAATGGACAAACACAATCTCACTGTGCTGAAGGAATTCGTCCTCCTGGGAATCAGAGACCGCCCTGAGCTGCAGGCTCCCCTCTTTGTGCTCTTCCTCATCATCTACCTGATCTCACTGGTGGGCAACCTGGGCATGGTCATCCTCACCAAGATGGACGCCAGGCTACAAACACCCATGTACTTCTTTCTCAGACACCTGGCATTCACGGATCTCGGCTACTCCACAGCTGTGGGCCCCAAAATGTTGGTAAATTTCCTTGTGGAACAAAATACCATCCCCTTTTATTTCTGTGCCACACAGATGGCTTTCTTCATCATGTTCATTATCAATGAACTTTTCGTTCTGGCAACAATGTCCTATGACCGCTATGTGGCCATCTGCAACCCCCTGCTGTACACAGTCATCATGTCCCAAAGGCTGTGTCTGGTGCTGGTGGCGATCCCCTACCTCTACAGCACCTGTGTTTCTCTTCTCATCACAGTAAAGCTTTTAATTTATCTTTTGCAATCATAATATCAATCATTTCTACTGTGACAATTTGCCTGTGTTATCGTTAGTCTGCTCCAACACACAAGAAGTTGAGTTGCTGATAATGATTTTTTCTGCTTTTAATTTGATTTTCACTCTTCTGATAGTGGTTGTGTCTTACCTGCTCATCCTTATCGCCATCCTCAGGATGAATTCTGCTGAGGGAGACGCAAAGCTTTTTCCACCTGTGGATCCCACCTGACAGTGGTCACTGTGTTTTATGGGACTTTGACGTTTATGTATGTGAAGCCCCAAGTCCAGCCATTCATTTGACACTGATAAAATGGCATCTATATTTTATACCCTTATTATCCCCATGCTGAATCCTTTGATCTATAGCTTGAGGAACAGAGATGTAAAATGTGCACTGCAAAAGATGTGGAAAAAAATATGCAGTTTATTTTCTTAAAAATAAGTTGCTGTTTTATTCCTGTAAAATATCATTTTCAAACCATGATGCGTCTACCTTCATAATTAAGATCAGAAACACATAAGTTCAATATGTGTTTAAAAAAATCCTGGTATATTCCCTTATATATTCCAAAATTAATATATATACAAAAAAATGAATAATCTGTTGTGATGAGGAAACATTTATATATATATATATATATATATATATATATATAATAAAATGGGTGCTATTAGGAATATATTACAATACTTTATATAGTCCACCAAAGCCTATTAATTTATTGGGTCTCCTATGTCAAGTGGGAAAAATAAAAAGCATAGAAGGAGGTTAAAATTACTTTTTTTTTCTCAAATACTTTGAATAAACATTTATAATGAGGGGCGAGAGTCCAGCGGGTAGGGCATTTACCTTGCGCAGCTGACTCCTGGTTCAATCCCCAGCATCCCATATTATTCCTCAGACACCGCCAGGAATAACTCCTGAGTAAAGCGCTAGGAGTAACCCCTGAGCATCACCAGGTGTGACCCAAAAAAGAAAAAAAAAATTACAATGAGAGGCCAGAGAGATAGTCATGAATTAAGGTGCTTGCATTGCACACGACCAACACTTATTGGATCCCTGGTACCATGTACAGCCAGTCCCTCTGGCACAGAGTGAGGAGAAAGACCTGATCACTGCTGGGTATAATTCCAAAATGAAATAAAAAATAAAATAATATTTTCATATTGATATGTTTTTGGTGCTATGTGTGTGTAACTTGTGTAAGTGTATTCTCTCTTTTATGCAGTAGTACAATGCTTAAAAATCAAACATGATTGTGGTTTAGAAAGTTCATTGCTATGACCAGGAATTCAAGACAGCCACATGAATTTGTTCAAAATACTCTGTTCCATACAGAGATTTTAGAATTCTGGTTTATACCATTGTTTTACAGATAAGCCCTAAAGAGGCTATGAACTCAACAAGCTTAACAGTTTAGCAAACCCTCAGTCAAGCATCCGGTTTTGTCTAAATCATTTTACTGTCTGTTTTGATAAACAAATTAATTATGTACTATTATTGAGCTCTCCCATGGAATATTGTAGCTTTCTTTTCTTTTTTAATCAAATGATCTTTATATAAAACCAATGTCCTTTACAATATTTCAAATATTAAAAATGTTGCTTTTCTATATCCTTTGAAAACAAAATAATTCTTAATTAAAAATCAAGTTTATAGTTTGGATCTCATGTTTTCAACTTTATTAATTTAATGGTTTGGATATACAACTATACCACTCCTCTCCATTCCTCTCCAAACTACAACAACTAAACTAAAAATTCTGTCTGTCAAAGATCACAGTCCGGGGTGGTGAGTTATAATGGCACCTGGGGACACTGCAGGAGGAAGTTGACACTGGTGGTAGAATTGGTGCTGGAATACTGTATGTCTAAAACACAGCTGTAAGTAACTTTATAAACCATATGCCTTGATTAAAATAAATTAGATTAAAATAGCTATAAAAATAGAAGGTTTATAAAACATTATGACTTTGCATACATAACCTATACTACAGTGAATTAGCTTTGCTATATAGCTTTCATGCAGTTAACTTTCCTCAAATTTGGTTTATGATTGTGTGATATAAATATACTTATACATGGCTGACTTTCTGAAATTTTCATTTATTTATCAAACACATGTGGCGGGTATGCTGGGTGCCCAACAAAATCCGGGAGGGAGAGCAGGAAACCCCTTTTGCCCCAGGGAATCAGTGGCCAACAAAGGGGGGAAAGATGCAAAAATTCAACAAAGTTTTAAAAGGCTTTACTCTCACAGGTTCTGGTATACAATCCAGTAACAGGCAAGCCCCAGACTCATGTTCTTAGCTGGGCCCTGGGGTTATAATCCTTGGCCAGGATGGCCACCACCACATTAAGCCCCAACAGGGAATAGAAGGGAGAGAAGGCAAAAGACAAAAAGACAAAGATCAAAAAGAAAGCAGGCTGCAGCTTTATATCTTTTCAATATATAAAGACAGCCCACTCTAAAGGGAAACAGTTGGGTGTCAATTACCCTCAGGTAACTTCTCCTAGGACATCACCTAGGTCCTTTGAAATGTTATCTGCCTTGGAAGTGCCCCTGCAGCGTAGATTGGAGAAGGGGCTTCTGAGATGAACTGTATCTCACAATACAAAGGCATGCATCTGTACCAAAGGATATTCTACAGACAGGTATATATTTCTCAAGACTTCACAAGAGTCTCATCTTTACTTCATAGTTGTTTTGTATATTAGCCTTTAGACTTACTAGGGAGCTATATGTGCTTGCTTGGAGGCAAACAGCTTTTCTTTCTGTTCTAATTACTTAGAGATATAATGTGGCGAGGTAAATATACTGGTAATATCTAGCTAGTCCCACGATGATTGTGACAGCATGAGAAAAAATATTTATACCAGCTAACATAGAATACATGGTAAGATATACTGCCACATTCAAACTGTCCTCCTGCCCCCATCTACAAAGTGGCCTGCAGGAGGCAACTCCAGACCAAGAGGCAGAGGCCCTGGCAACAGTGTACTACAACACACATGCTCAAAAATTCTAAAGAAAATTTTTTATAAATGGAATCTAGTAGTATGCTGAAAAAAATAATGCATGATAGTTAGATTGATTTACCAAGGACAAGTACTGTTTTTAACAGTCATAAAAGAATATGAAAGAAAAAATAGATCTCAATGATTTATAGAAAAGCATTTAAAAAATTCTAATATGTAGAACCTGGTGAAATGATTCTTCATAAAGATGAATCGTGTTGAGTGTGTGAGGGCTGGACCCACAACAACAAATGTGATTAATCCCTAGGAAAGAAATCACTGCTTTCCATAATTAAGAGTGAAAAAAGAACTATAAGTGTGTGACACCTGTCACACACAACTACAATTTAACAGAGATATGAAAGGAAAGAGAAAATTCAGGAGTTAAGCATTTCAGTTTTTTGAAAGTTCCAATTCATACAAAATGGCCAAAAAATTCATAGAGAATCAATGACTATCAAGCAAAGACAAACAGAATTGGTGGCACCTACTTTTATTAACCATGCACTCAATATTATTTTCTCAGACTTTGACAAATATAGGAAAAAAAATCACCAAACGCAACAGAAATATTCCAATCCATATTAGATTCACTATAGGATCACAATATTAAAGGCTATGAGATTTGTTGGTTTGGGGAAAAATAATAGTTTCAAGGAACTAAGTAATAACTTTGCAACACTCCAATTAATTCTATTAAAAATACCATCTTAAAAAATCTTGTATAAATGCTCATTAAATGGCATTTATAACATTCAACTAAGTTACACAACTCAAACTAATTCAAAATAGAACACAAATGTAATTGCAGAACTATAATGTGCATAGATGATAATAGAGAAAAAAATCAATATCCAGGATTTCTGGCTAGTGAAGAATTTAAAAATATGTAAAGAAATAATGAACTATACAAGTAAATATTGATAAGAAGGACCACTGAAATGTTGAAACAACTAAGAAATCACATTTTTAGAGGCTCTCCCTTAGGTCTTAAGACATTATGTTCATTCCCTCTTGATCCTTGATCACTTGAATCCCATTATTCATCGATTTGCTCAGTGGGCGCCAGTAACATTTCCATTGGACCCTATCACGTGCCAATGTAGCCCAATGGCATCTGGTTGATTCAGGAATATGAAGAGCCTCAAACCGTTCATTCAGGGTTATTAACAAGGAAGTCTGGCCATCTTGTAGGTGGGGGGCTGTTGCAGGACTCCTAAGGGCCGCTGCATCTGCTCTGGATTGCCTCCCGCAAATCACTCCGTAGATAAGGGGGTAGTCTAAATGTGGCAGTTTATCCGACCATGTATGCTGTACTAGCTGGTATAAATATTCTCCCATGCTATCACAATCGATCGTGGGACTAGCTAGATCTTACCAGCATATTAGCCTGGCCACGTAAGGACATCTAAGTAATTAGACCAGAGAGAAATGCTGTTTTGCTTCCAAACAAACAAGCATGGCTCCCCTGATAAAATATAAAACTACAATGAAGTAGAGGAGACTTGTGAAGGCTTGGAGAAATATTTAACTGGCATTGGTGTTGATCTTTGGTACAGTGACATGCCATCTCAGAAACCGCCTTCTCTACATTTCAAAGGCCTTCCCGGCTCAAAACATTAGCACAGTAAAGGCCCTAGGTGGATGCGGGGAGGGATGCAAGGGCATTGGACCCTCCCTGCTTCCCATAACAATGGGAGGAAGGTCTGAGTTGCAGGGAGGGTATAAACTTGCCAGTTCCCGCTCTCCCGGGCTTCTTCTTCCTGGTGGGATCTCGCCTTGTGAGCGTTTATTCCCTTGGAAGTTTCACACGTGGTGGTACGCCATCTTGGCCTACACGTGGCTGGGGGTTCTAGCATGGAATCCTAAGCATCGGGTCTTTCCTTTTGCTGATTTGAATGCCTGAACCTGTGATAAGTAAAGCCTTTTAAAACTATCAGATTTACTGAGTGTTCATCCATTCCTCGCCGGCCCGGAGGTAGAAGGAAACTTCGCTTCCTGGCACTGTCGGGGACCCCATGGAGAGCGCCCGACAGCGGCCCGTGATCTTTGACATCCGTGGGGATCCAGTCGGTAACGGCTCTAGTCCAGCGGTTGTCTCCAAATCGCATTACATGTCCAGCCCATCTGATTTTCGATGCCTTGGCAAAGCGAGACAGCGTCCCTGATTCTGGAATAGCGGCCCGGAGGTCAGAACTCCGGATTCCTTCTCTCACTTGAGTGAGGCGTGATATTCAAGCATAGCTCTTTTCGATGCCTCTCTGGGAGACCCGGAATAGCATTCTCATCCTGCTTTTCGTAGGGCCCAGGTCTCTGAGGCGTATGTTAATGCAGGGAGAGCGGTGGAGTCGAAGAGATGTGCCCGGAGCCGGAGGTTCTTTGTCCTTTTAGCTATTTCTTCGATGCCTTTGAAGGCATTCCATGCTGCTCTCTTCCTCCTGCGCAGCTCAGGTTTTAGGTCGTTCATCATGTTGACTTCTCGACCTAGGTACACATAACTGCTGCATTCAGAGATGTTTGTTCCATTGAGAGTGAATGGGGCCTCTGGAACTAGTTCATTTCTCATGAACATAGTTTTTCTTCAGATTCAGCTGTAGACCTACCTTTCCACATTCTCGGTCAAAAGTCAGCCAGCATTTGTGCCGCTTGGCTAATGTTTGGTGTTATTAGAGCGATGTCATCAGCGAAGCGGAGGTGGTGTAGTTGCCCGACCATCTATCTTCACTCCCATTCCTTCCCATTCTAATTGTCTCATGATGTTCTCGAGGGGTGGCACTGAAGAGTTTTGGTGAGATGGTATCACCCTGTCGAACCCCTCTTTTTGACATCAATGATCACTTCTTTGTAGAATGGTGAGATCCTGGTGGTGAATCCGTAATACAGCTCACGAAGGATCTTGATGTATTGGGTTTGAACACCCCTGTTTGACTAGGGCTTCGATGACTGCTTCCAGTCTCCACAGAATCAAAGGTTTTCTGTAAATCAATGAAGCGTGAGACAGGCGGCATCTTGTACTCCCTACAAACCTCAATGAGCTTGGTTACTGTGTGGATATGGTCGATTGTGCTGAATCCTTTCGGAAACCTGCTTGCTCGCATGGTTGTCCTTCATCTAGTGTTCTGCTAATCCTGTTCAGGATGACTCGTGTAAACAGCTTGTAGATGACGAGACAACAGGCAGATGGGGCGATAGTTGCCCGATGTCGTGAATGTCTCCCTTCTTGAACAGTAGAACTGTCCTGCTGGTTTTCCATTGGGAGGGCACCTTGCATTCGAACAGGTAGCGTGTGAAGAGCCGGACTAGTGTATTGATGAGTACTGATGGCAGATTCTTCAGGTGTTCGGGTCTGACTTTGGGCCTAGTGCTGTTCCCTTCTTTACCGATGAGATGGCATGTCAGATTTCAGAAGGGAGAACGTTGGGAATGACATATCCATCCTGTGGAATTTGGTATGTGGGCAGGTGGATGTGGCTATCAAAGAGATTTGAGTAGAAGTCCTGGATAATC